>JALQPE010002155.1:0-113679 GCA_030407315.1 Asparagopsis taxiformis | reverse complement strand
ACCAACAATGTCAACGTCAAAAGAGCAGAGTAAAGCCCCTGTTTGAAATTACTAGATCTAGTGGTCCACTTTTTGCCGGGGCATCATGCCTCCAGCGCAGGGGCCTTTCAATTTACTATTGCTATCCTCTCTTCTGCGCACGTGCCTAAGGTAGAAAGCAGAATATGATTTTACCGCCAGTGCAGGGGCCGTTGCATTTGCAATTGCTATCATCTCTTCAGCGCACGTGCCTAAGGTAGAAAATGCTATTTGCAGCATCGAGTCCAATTTTACCACGACATGTCCGAATACTGAATAGTCTGCGCCGAAGTTTGGGAATCGGCCGAGAGGGGCGCTCGAGGACTGTTGTCCACCGGACTCTCACCGACGAGACCATTGGCGAAGCGAAGCGCGCGCGGAATGGCACGTCTAGAGCAAATGTGTCAAATTTCACTCGATATGACAAGGATGCTACCACAGACGTGGCATATGGCATCGCTGGGGTGCCACGGCACTCGCCACTTTGTTTTACATATACTTTTTTTAAATTTATTTCCATAGATCCCAAGTCAACAGTGTTGCTGGAACCGAAATTAGAAAATTTTGATTTTGCGTGTGCGACGCTCGAAAGCGTGCGGTATCGCGGTTTGCGCGCAGCTCTTCCCCTTCATCGACGATGATGCGCGTGTTGACGTCAAGGGTGAAGGGCAGCGCGCCAATCCGAGGCGAGAATATTATAGGAAGAGATAAAATTTGTTGGCACCAAGTTGCATTATTCAGTTACATACGCTATATGCGCCGCGCATCGCGAGATCCATATACGTCCGACCGCGCTCGCTCAACAAAGTAGAGGTGATACTCAGGGGGGCGTGTGCACTCGAAGCAACGCTGCGTTCCACCGAGTGCACGAGTGCTGCGCGCCGCAATGAGCGCACAGCGGTGGTGGCGGTGTACAAATTTGAAAAAGCACGCCGGAAATCTGGCACGTCCGCCACCAACAGTACCGTGGCCCGGTCAAATCGCGCTGCAACGGGCGTACGGTCGTGGCAGCTATACAGCGGCTGGGCGAGTATCGCGCCAATTGGCGCCATTGCAGTCACTGGTATGATCGCGCATAAAATATGAGCGCGCGTGCATTATACACGCGCCGCACTGTATGCTGCGTTCCACTCCGGCCGTCGCTCTTCGCATTGGTGATAATGTTAGCGTTATCATAACTGTGTATGGTGAGGGTACCAGATGTCGATATAGCACAAGTTAGTGCTGCGTGACGCCATATACACACCAGTCATACTTGTCACGCCGACACAAATGCTCTCTCGCCGCCAACAGTCTCTAGTTGCAATACATCGCCGATTTATAGCACTGCCGCGAGCATTCCGGCCGAAAAACAGCAGCTTTGGCCTCGCCGTACACTCTCGGCATTTTCCAAACGACATCACCAATCATCCCATGCTCGATCCGAGGGATGCTTTCAGGCCACGGTCGAGTGATTGACTCCAAAACTTTCATTTTCCCTAGACCCAGAATATAGCCCGCAAGTAAATCATTGGCGCGACGAGGCTACACTTCATTCTAATTATGTCGAACGGACTCAGTCGCATGCAATGCACTCGACAGTTTGGCGCAAACTGCGCTCAAAACACCGTAAACTACTTGATCTAAAATACATCCAGCTTCGATATTGCCATTCTAATTTGTCCAGCGCGCTCTCATGCTCGGTCATCCATCCTCTCCGCACATTGGTATGTCTCCTCTGCCTTTCCTGAACGGGCCGCCAATACAATCAAGTTCTCAGTTTAGTTGTTCATCCTTCGCTCCACCAATTCTTTTGCACATTTCCTGGCTTCCAGAACGACTTTGGCAAAAGTTTATGCGATTTCGCCACCGCAACTTGAATCAAAACCCACTTATGACTCTACCACCCATCCTATTCGCTCTGAAGGCATGCCGCGGCGAGAATATTTTAGCAGATCAGGACGGGGAGGCCTTTCATTGGACTGTCGGCTCTACTGACCGCCCTTTGCATCTACTTTTTCGTTTTGAGAAGGTTATTTGCGCTCTTTTCTAAGCAATCAATAATTGACCTCTCAATGGACGCCGAGTGTTCCATACACGTTTTCGTGCCTTCTGGAGGGGTCTCCAACCCGTTGAATACACTCGCCCCGCAAATTAACCAGATCAAAGTACTGCTATTGTGCCAGAACATCGGAAACGCCGCATACCGCCAAGTGCTTTTCGATTCCAAATTTCTTCTTAAGCGCTGCTCGATTGAGTCAAACCTGCGAACATCCTCATCTCATCAGACTTTTCACCAGAACCATCTTGCATCTTTCGCTTCGTTTTACTCTCGAAACCATGCCTCTCTCAAAGAATGAAACGACGGACAGTACTACTGCGTCCGAATCGAAGGATATCAAAACAGAGGACACGAGCGAAGAGATTTCGCAACTCGCCGAAAAACTTCACTGCCCTGAAAAAATGGGTGATATTATTGGGAGCGAATTTCATGACGTAATGGACTACGTTATGGAAACCATGGACCATGACAGCGACAAGGAGGAATGTCCGTGCGAACTTCCTGGACAAGGAATGTCCGATCTAACGATGACAATCGTGTCCCAGAAGTACGGACAGAACATTTGTCCCTTTTGCCGCGGCCCCCTTCTCCCGAAAGAGGCTGGCGTGGAAGACATAAGGTACTCGTGGATGCCTATTCACAGGATTTGTTTCGAACTGTGGAACGTGATAAGGAGGCATGCATGCAAAGCTTGCAAGGACCTCGAAAAAAACCCGTCAAGAAGTAAACGACGCGAGGCAGGCCCTGAGATGAATTATTCATTTGTACCCAGAAGGCATGTTACAAGTAGTTTGAATGGTAGTTAGATTTTTGTTCTTTTGCGGTATGGTCCTCAACCACAACACATGTAAATATTCGTTGAGAAGTGAAGAAATATCTGTCTGAAATTCCACCGGGTATCGTTTATCACAGTTAGAGCTCTTTCTGAAGATGAAGATCCCATTTTCAACATGTAAGTTTTTGCAATAATTCGTGCTCTTCCAGTGCTGCATTGACTTTGTGCAGCAGGTTGAGCGATCTCTTTGTCGACAGATGCACCTTCTCAGAGTCCCTCGTTGTTTCGAGAAAGACTACTGAATCCACTTTGGAATGTTTCTGTTCCCATATTATTATTGTCACGCAGAGTAGATTATGTGAGCGATTGTCGTCGGGAAGAGAAAAACAGCTGAAACCTTGGTGCACAGTTTTTCCTGACCTGGTGTTGTTGGAATACGGATCATGTTATCAGTTTACAAAGCACTGTGATCTTTGCCATCTCCCGAGAACCGAAAAACGGCTATCTTTCGCAATGCTGGAGATAGCAACGAGCGAGACTCACATTGTGTTCTTCCAAATTTAGAGAGGCGCAAGTGAAGAGAGTTTGTGGAAGATAGCGAAAACTGGTGCCTTTCGCATAGCATCTCTTGAATTCAATGAATGGTGAACGAAGAGAGCAAGTGGGAGGAAAACCTGAGATGGCGGGTGCGCTGAAGAAAATTGATTTTAGCGCAGTGCTTTCCGCTGGGACCTCCGTTCATTCGCGCTGAAGCGGGTCTAAGATTATATTGATATCTCTTGACTTCGCGATGAAGTAGCCTCTTCTGGCTCATTTTAACGCTCATCAAGAAAGGTTCAAAGCGATGAGGGCTTCATGTCATGGATGGAAAGTCATTTTAGCTCTCGGTTTTTTTGCGTGACACGGCCTCATTCACTGTCTGCTATGAGAGAAATTCGGTTATTTTGAAAAGTTGGTTGTGGAGGATCGCATTCTCATTGGCCAGTACAATGCGCCACGGCTCTTCAATATATCAAAACACCTGATGCGTGACACTTCCCGCTAAAATTCTACCGCAGACGTTCTGCCAACACTAGGTCTCGCACCATTCTTTAAACGCTCTCGGCTGCCTTTCATATGCCCCATTCCATCCTCTACCCCCTCCGCGCGAACGTTTCTGGCTCCAAGTCCAACCCTTCTCTCGTCCGTGTTCCCTTTCCCGATAATGACCGGATGCAACGAGATCAGCACATGCAGTACTGGTGCGTTAGCGATGGTTATTAGTGCTCAGACAGCGGGTACGTTTCTGGTGTTGTACGTTTGCTCCGTAATCATATTTACCTGCCGTCGTGCTCTCAAAATGACTTCTGCTGCAGAACTTGAACGAAATGGAATTACTTGGCGTGATTTACCCGAGTCTGCCGCCCGCCTTCTACTGGGTCTTTTGTTTCATGCGTTTCAAAGATCTTCTCGCCGCACTTTTGGCCTTTTCAATCGCAACCCCTTCCGTCGTTCTCGTCGGTCTGATCTTCCGACACACGTTGACGATAGCGAGTTTCCGAACGAGCCTCCCTCTCCGTTCTTCGCTGCTCTTCATCAAGCGGACATAGCGAAAATGGCTCGATCTTCTTACGAGGGTACGCTAAAGAGCACCCCAGCTGAAGATGATGTAAAGGATGACCCATGTGTCATCTGCCTTGAACCTTTGGGAATGAGTCCTGTCTCTCGCGGAAAATGCTCGCATGTCATTCATACGTCTTGTCTGGAGTCTTGGTTGTCCAAAGACGATATGCAAAGGTGCCCGATCTGCCGTGCACGCTATGAGGACTCTTCGTAAGAAATTGCTCTTCCTTCAGTGAATTGGGTTGAATACAATGGAGTGACTCATTTTCCTTTTCTCTGTTCGCAATTCGAATCTCAAACGATGATTTTACCAGCATGCACCTGCTCCTCATGAATGGGCAAAGTTTCGTGGATACTCCGTAGTCCTTCACACCCAACTATTCATTCACTAAATCTCTCTCCAGCTTCAAATTTTTCATCTTCAGATGCTTCCTGTCAAGGAAGATAGGACATTTTTCTTGCTATAGAATCAAACGAAACAAATCGCAGTTCAACCACGATGACGAAAGAAAAGAAATGGCTTCTCAAGTGAGACTCTTGTTCTCTAGCTATCGACAGGTAAGTTTCTTGCTGAGTTAGAAAGAGAATAACTAGAAGCTCTTCGTAATTTGACGCGCAAACTGGAGCTTCACACAATTTTTACAAAACGGAACAGTGAGAAGTTCCGATCGAGAATTGTCATGCTTAACTCTTCGTTAATTGTCCTTTCCGACCACAGAAGTTCGTCCGCACAGAAGATTCAAGTCAGGGTTCAGATCAGGAAGCAGTGAGAGTTCGCCGAAATATCGTGGATGCTTTCGGTTCACCTGCTTGACGAGTGAAATTTTGATTACAATATCGTTGGATCGCACTTATTGCTTCATGAGAGAACCAAAGAGCACTTGCGCGGGTCGAATTGAAAAATGTCCTATGTTTCTCAAATTGTATACCGACGTCATTCCTACTTTGAGTTCATGATGATCAATTGATTTATGTACTGGATATGCTGGAATCAGCCTCGGAAACCCGCATAAATCTCGCTAGCATAATGTAACCAAGATACTATGGTAACCAAATAATCGATTCCTGCGCGCGATATAATCTTCGGAAGGGGTGAACCTTGAACGGCTTTAGAGCGGCAAAACTATTACGTCACAATGCCTATGAGACATATGTGGTTTACCGTTGCGTGGAAGATTGATCACCTACAACGGAAAGATACACTCAAAGATGTACCCTGGAACGACGATTTCTGACAACAACCAAAGTTTATGTATTTCTTTTGTCGCAGCGACCAGGTTGAAAAGGCTCGTGTTTCTGCTTAAATCTACGATCCTATATGTACTCATGAGGAAAGACGCTTTATTTCGTACCACGGCAGAAAACGATTTGAGCATATGTCGCCTGTGCCATATATGGAATGCTTCAGCCAAATTCGTACCCGTCTGGACGTATACGTACATCTCGCAAAGCAGTAATATTCGTGAGCAAGCACAGTGAGAGGATTACCCTACCGATGACAAAATTTCAAAACACTCTCTTCTCTCATAGTCCTTGGATCCTGGAAATGGGTTCATCGATGCTGATAAGTTGTCATACTACCCCGTCCTGAACGAGGCTCGAGACTGCGATCGCAAAAAAGGTGATGGTATTGAAAACAACGTTTGGACGAAACTCTAATCTACAAGTGGGGAATGTTAGAAGAATGCGATGACTTAGGTTTTGGCGAGAAATGATCAATACGAGTCAGCACGAATATTGGAACAATAGGAGATGAAGAGAGGTTCACCAAAGAGCTTTTCGTAGGAATTGAACGCTTCAGTGCCCGCGACTGCGCATTCATCCAAATCAAGGAGTGGCAAAAATTTACCAGAGCAGCTTACCTATTGAAACGCACAATACATCATTCGAAACAGCGAGGAGATGTGATCAGCATTCCCAAAATGTAAGTGGCCTACATTAAGCTAGGAAACTGCGGGAACTTTGATCGGCCGGATACTCGGAGGCCAACAGCACTGCTGCACTGTGGAAGGCACGAGGACGCTATTACGTGATCATTTGGAAATCAGAGTTAGCAGAAGGAAGGAAAGAAAGAAGCCTTTGACTATCCGCGAAATGTTTGGATGGCGCACAGGAGGATTTCGCCTAAAAGAAGAGCACAACTCGACAAGTAATCACCCAACTTCTCAGATTCATGGTAGAAGTGGAAGCTCGTAGACTGGTACATGAGTTGAAGGATTGTAAATGGCCGCTGCCTAACGAAAAACTTCAAGCTTGCTTTCTTTCGAGCGATTCAAGGATCCATACCTTTCAGATTCTCATTGCGGCTTCATCGATTCTAGTTCTTCTTCCCAGCTTAGTTTTGAGTGGGGGCACTGGGATAGTGGCGGACGCTTTAATTTTTTTGAAGAAGAGCACCATCGTTCTTCGACCAGCACATTTTTCATGCAATGGCCAGGACAGCCAAAGGCAGCAGTATTGTAAGAAGAAAGATAATAATCCATTTTCTCTTTTTGTGTGCTCCGGTTGCACTCGGGAAATGGTCAGAACAGAAATAACTTGAGATAAAGTAGAAGGAGAAATTATGACTCGCGGATAGTCTGTTTGTCGCCAGTGCCCATTTGTGTAGGGGATCAGTACAAGGAAGGAGAATACTCAGGAAATGGGTATTACTAGTGAGCCGAGCCAACATGAACCAGTGAAGTGGAAACATCGCACAAGAAAAGGTTGGAGGTAAAGCTATAGAAGTATGCATGCGGTTTTCGTGTTGACTGAACCCAACTGTGGAGTTTCACGACAGGTCGCAAATCGCTTGAGCACTCGCAAAGCCAGTAACATTCGACTTAGATGGTTTTCATCGGCCATGGATTTTGAATGATTGATTGGATTTGAGATGGCGCTTTGCTGTTGCGCGGGGGAAAAACTCGAAAGCATCGAGTACAGCGCACTGTCGGTAGACCGGCCCATGCTCATGACTTTATACGGCGGTATACTTTTGATGTGAACCATTTACTCATGTGTACCGATTCTCTGATAACGCCACTCATTTGTACTTTTCTATTAAACAAACGCAGCATGAAATCAGTTTACAAAGTTCGAACTCGGGCGAATGTACGGCGATTCAAACCGGATTTCACCGCTGCTCTACCTCGTAGAACTTCAGCAGCACGAAAAATAGTATAAGAGGGCATCACACTCTCGAAAAACTGCGTCCCAGCACCAACATCAACTAACAAACTTACCAACATCGAGAATCTCAATATGCATCCTTTTACGAACGATCTGCGCGCTATTGAAGAGAACGTTAAGCGAACTCAGCTGCCTTGGACCGAATTGAAGAAGATGGTTGACTCGGCTCTTGACGACTCATTTTCCGAACATATTGCTTTGCTGCTACTTACCATCGCTCTGTTGTTGTCCTTGTCCTACATTGCGGTCAAGGAAATATTGGCTCGCAGACAGCAACAGACTCATGCGACTGAAACTACTCCGCTGAACGGATCCTATCGTCATGGACAGGGCCAGTCTACAGACCACGCTCATAATCCACGCCGGGTGAGGCCTAGTCACGAATATATTGAAATGTTTGATGACATGTGGAGGCTTGCACGTAGAGAGAGTGAGGAGGCTCACCACAATATGGTTGAGGACCTTTGGCGCCAATATCTGAGCCAGATGAGATCTGGAGCCTCTCACGGTCAGGCACCACCACCGTGGGATAACCAAGGAGAGGCAGGCCCAAGCTTTCCGCAGCCGCCACAAATGAGGAGTGATGAAATTGAATTGGTTCCTGGATTGGATGTACCGTTGACTGTCGCAGAACTGCAGAGAAGAGACAGAGATGCCAGGAGATTTGCGGAAGATTTGCGAACAAGGGCCAGAGGAATTTGGGACGATGAAGAAGTTACCAGCTTTGGAGTCCCTGCTGCTTCTGCTGCCTTGATTGCCGGTAGTAGTCACGATCACGATGCTACGGTGGCTGCGATATCTGCTGCCAACGCTACGGCCGGCCCCGCAACTAGTACTACCTCTGCGGTGTCTGTGTCTTCACAGAGCCTTGAGGTTGGTACGCTGGATGAGTTAACAGAGGTGGAGGAAGATGATGGAGAGAGCGGGGTATCGTCTGAGGAGAACCCTCAGGTGTTTCCTAATCTTTCCGAGGAGACAGGCAGCGGCAGCGATTCCAATGCCTTGGAGAACGTGATGGGTGGCAGTGTGGATGGAGGGGAGGATTCTGGAGTGGACGAGATGTCCGCCTCGCCTATGCGTGAGGAGGAATATCATCCAAGGCCTTTGAGGAGAAGCGCTCGGTACCATCGGTTATCGGATGCCTATCCTCGTGATCAATAAACCAGTAGATCCTTCCAGCCATCTTTATCGCATCAGTAGATCACAGGTGACCAGTTTGCAATCCTTATGTGACGCGCTAGAAAAGCGCAGTTCGAACCTGACAATACCGCTTTCACCAGTAGTCAGCTTCGCGTTGCGCACGCACTTGATGAAATGATGAAACTCATTTCCAGTAGATGTGCAAAGGTCACATTAGAAACAAGTGTAAGTTCCGAGCGACGGGGGCCTATATACCCCACGTTGATCTCGTGACTGACCAGGGGTTGGACACTGCGCAGGGAAGGTGGACATGGAACTGATGGACAGGGCGCCCGGGGTGCGTTAATGCAAAAAATCGCTGAAATTGAGCCTGAGAATACTGCTTTCACCAGTAGTCAGTTTGCGTTACGCCCGCCGTTGATGAGATAATGACACTCATTACCTGTAGACGCGCAGTGGACACATTAGAAACAAACGTAAGTTCCACGAAAGGGAGGCATGTCCAACGCTGAACTCAGTGACCAGGGGTTCGGCACCCCACAGGGGTGAAGGACGCGGACCTGATGCACAGCGGCGGTGGAGCCCCGGGTGCCGGGGGTGCGTTTAAGCAAAAAAATCGCTGAACGGTGAAGATTTCAACGGCGGCGGCAACTATTTCAGAAATTTTCAAAAAAACACCTCGAGATGTGTGTTGAAATACAAAAAAGTGGAGACTACATCCCCGACAGCTGTCCGTGCACCTTTCCAGCACGCAGATGCTGGCTCGGGGCGCACTACCAATAGAATTACTTTGTTCTTTGCAACACCTGGACCAATGATATGGTTTCATACTAATTTTGCATCATGTGGAAATAAAGACCTTTGAATTAAATCCTTTGTAATTTCGCAAAAACTACCCGCATTGCCTAAAAGTAGTGCTTATTTCCAAAATAGACCTACTAAGTTTAAAAGTTTTTGGTTTTGTCAAAATACCGATTTATTCATCAATAGCCGAGATATTCGGCAATGGAGGAATTTGGCAGGGCCATGTGGATAATCTATGGGTAATTTGAAATAGCAGCGGTGCTTGCTCAGCGCTCACTCCTGGACTGCTATGGTCTGGGGAGATGTGGAACGGGGCTTCCAAAAGTTGTACAAAATAATTTAGAACAATTTCTTTACCGTACCTAAAACATGGGAATCTTGTTGGAAGAGACCCTTGGTTTATTCGGTTCTATGGTTAGGTTGTTTACATGTTACTTCTGATCTCAGGACCGTCGGCGGTCTTTTCGACAGGCTGTCCATTATTATTATCCTGACAAATCTGTCAGGACAATGATGTTGCCGTTGTTGATAGCATGCAAATAAAAGACAGCCTGTCACAGAGACCACCGCCAGTCACAGGACAGAATATAATACCTAACTAACTCAACTACCTGAATAAACTAAAAGAGGTACTCGTCGGAGGCACACTCTTCAAATAGGTTATCGAACTTGAAGCGCCCATTGCCCGCGATCATGCCTCCGCCTTTTCCCCCAAATCATGAAACGCACACACCTCCCTCCCCTCGAACTTGAAAATTTCCCAGTCTGGCTCCGCACCCTTCATGCTCTTACTTCCAACCTCTGCCTCGGAGATCAACTCAACGCATTAACCAAAGCCCCCTCTGACCCCTCTAATTTCGCCTATTACAAGTGCCATCAAGATCGCCTCTCCCTTATCATCATTTCCAGCCTTCTCAAAACTATCACATACACAGTACCCCCCGAATCGCTTTGACTCCCTCTGCATCTCTTCCTTCAAAAAGGTCGCATCCCAGTCACTGAGCGAACCAAAATTGACCCCAAAATTTTCGAGGACGAAGCGAGAAGCAATATCCTCAACGTCGGTGAGACCATCGAAGACTACATCCGAAGACAAACCACAATTCGTAACAAAATGCAAGGCACCGAATAGCCCACCATCTCCAACGAATCGACGAAAATCAGATTCGTGATCTACGGCATACGCAATCAACCGGAATATCAACTATCGCATGCAATTTTCTTCCTTACTCCCTCCGCTACCATCCACGAGTTCACCACTGCTGTAACGAACTGAAGATGATGCCAGAAATGGCCAGCATAAACTATTGTATTCTAGAGACTACAAGTTACACTAAGTTTACTCATATACTATAGGCTGCTAGAAAGTAACTTGCTGTTACGCCTAGAAGTATCTAGTTGGCTATGTCATCGAGTGATGTCATGATGGCATCATGTTAGATTTATTTTGATGACATATGTAGGACCTTAGCCCTTGTAGATAGATTATACCTCCGAGGAGGATTAGAGGATAGGGATAAGGCTTCGAACTCACGAGTGAGAGTGCCGATTCCACGAGGCTGGCGCCTCGTGCGATCCTAGTAGCCCGAGGGCGGTGTCGGGTGGATCGATCCCTCGGAGCCCGGACACTTGTCTCCCAACCCGGTAGCGGGTGGTAGAGCGGGGTCCGGGAGGGCTGGATCTAACCTGCCGGAGGGATCTATCGGCCGTGGCCGTCCTCAACCCGCTTAAGGGTTAACTAGGCACTTAGCGCGATGGATCCCCGCGGGGAATTGTGGTCGCCTCCACGCGTGGCTGCCCACACGACGGATTCCGCAACTGTGATACCGCCGGCGGCTGCGGTCGAGACCGATTGAGAAGCCCACGGGCGTTAGCTCGGTTGACCGGGTGGGAGTGCCGAACCGACAGCGCTCCCAGTCGGTAGCCTTGTCCCGGTGGGCGGGAGGCCACTCCCGGTCGCCTGACGGCGTTAAAAGAAGGGGGAAGGTGGTCCACCACCGCGGAGACGAAATGCCCAAGGGCAATCTACGTGCACTCCCGCCGGAGGGGGCTCGCGGCGGGCAATTGGGGAAATGTGCGAGCGATCCCCAATTGGAGATCGAAACGGAGCAGCGGGTATCCGGTAAGGGAACTGCCGCCGCCGTTTAGTTGTAAGTTAAACGACCACGGTCGAAAGATTTGGAACCGAGACGATCTGCCTTTATTGTAGCTTAGTGGTTAGTCCGTTGACCTTAAATGGTCAACGAGACTGCCGGGGCCGGACCAGGACCAATGGTCCCGGTCCGGCGTCCAATGGACCTTGTGGGGGGGTTTTATGCGGCCCAGGGGCCTTACAGAGTAAGCTGCTACGTTGCTACGTGTAAACTAATAGAAACGGCCAGCCGTAACGTACACGTGCACAACGGTAACGGGAGAATCCTCCCGCTCGCACACGTGTGTGACTAATCGCGCCTATATCGCTACACGTTGCACGCTCGCCGAAGGGTCCCGCGCAAGCAATGTGGCCCGGTGCCAATGCAAGGCGGCACGCGCCCATTCGCCCTTGGGCGACAATTGCCTTGCCACGTCACCGCGGCTAGTGATCCCCAACGCGGCTCTTCGCGGCTGATTCCCTATCGAGTACCCACTCACGCTCTCGAGCGTACCGCTTAAGCGAACCCTCCTGGCGCCCATTCCAGACGCCTGGAATTGTCCCTCCCGCGACCGCTCGCAGCGCAATACGGGACGAGTCCCACACTCTCCCCTTCTTAAACTGGCGCGCTCCTGCGCGCCGGTATCATGTATCCATCAACTCCCCCACCTTCCTTCTCTTCCTCCTCACAGCGACTCGTCACTTCCATTTCCCCTATTCCGATCCCAATCAGCGAGTGGGGAATCATGGCGCCTCCGCATCCCGACGCGAAAGGCGACGTTAACAACAACCCTCGGGAGTCTGCTCGCTCGTTGCCTGCAACGAGTACTCCGACCAATACCGCTTTGGCGGTGACAGCGCGCGCGGCAGCCCATCAACCGTTGCCGGGCTCTTATCTTGACCTCTATGCTCCTGCCGCAGCAGCCACGCAAGGCCTTTCTGACCCTTATGCGGGGACTGAAGTGATGCCAAGTTATTACTATAACTACCCACGGTCGCGGCCTGCGCGCGATTCTGTCATCCCCTCGGGTGTTTCGTATTTCACCCCCACAGGTGGCGGCAACCGCCCTCCGCGTTTTGGCTCCACTGCAGCCAGGGGGGACCAAAATCCAGGTCGACAGGGACGGGGCGTCTCCCCTTCGGTACCGGCTCCACCGAGAATCACAAGTGACGGTAATCGTGGCCGTCTCCCTGGGGAGTCATCTGCGGGATCCGTCCCGGCCCCCGCTGGGGACAAGTGTACTCTGCGTTGGCTCGCCTCGTTGGCGAAGCTGAGTCACCGGCCATGGCCGCCAAGCTGGGTGAGGTGTTGAACCTGGTCAACACTTTGCCCTCGGGCAAGACGGCAGACATCCCCGAACACTCTCAATTAACCGGGGGAACCCCGGAGTCTCAAGGGACGCGACGAGAACCCTATTACGGGTCACCGTCCCCGCGGGCGCCGCGGCCTTTATAGTTGACGAAGCCTCCGGTAGCCCCGTCGGCTGGAGTTGCCCCTGGGCATGAGACGAGAGTGGTGGAATGGATGCGGACGCTTCACACGCAACCCTTCATCCATCATCAGGACGCCTTCGGGCACGAGCTCTCGCGCGCACCCGGTTACCGCAGCTACGAGTCATACGGACGCTTGCCGTTGCTTCGCCCCGTCCTGGAACGGTTCGAATGCATCAAAGGAACTCACGGAGCCGCCGTGGCGGATCAAGTAATGCGCAAGCGCATGGAGCATGGCCGATGTCGTATCACTATCCCGGCCAACTTCCCGAGCGACGTGTATCACCTCAGTGAACCAGAAGACGAACCAATGGTTCGAATGATCGCCCGTTGGATCAAATTAGACCAACCTGGGGCGTTGGTTGACGATTTCGCTGAGGTGGACATTCGTCTACTGGCTGACCAGGCTCCGATGTTCCCAGTGCGCTGGATTCGCCAGCAGTGGGGTGGGGAGTATCGCGAAGAGCGTCGGCGCACGTTCCCTCAAACAAGTAACCAACCCCTGCATCTCCGGCCGGGTCCGCGGGGTTACGTTATCACGTTCAAGGACGTAGAATACGTGCGCATTCCGACCAGGTTGCGTCGACGTTACTATGCTCGCATACCCCGTTGGATGGAAGTCCCAGAATGGGAGGTCTTGTTCCCGATGCCGCTCGAGTATCGCTACGCAGCGTCACACCTGGTGAGCTCGGAAGGGGGTACCCTCGCGAGGGTTTTAGACAAGATGGCCCATACGGAATGGGTGTGCTACTACGCCGCGACGTGGTTGGAGAATATTGTGGCGCAAAACCGCATGCACCAGGTCCCTGAGGAGATGTTCAAGAAGATACGCTCTTTGGGCGTCGAGGCACCCATCTGGCCTAGCGGACTCATCCGCAATTTCGAGTGCTTCGATGTCACGCCCGAGTTGCTCGAGCATTTCTATCGTTTGCACGAAACATTCCCGTGGGAGACGGTTGACATCGTGCCGCTACCCAATTCTCCTTACGAACCGACGCGTCGGCTGAGCAAGTGGGTGCCAATGGACCCGGTCTCGCATTCGATCGACTTATCGTCGTACCTGTTCGGAGTACGCCTCGAGTTGGGCATCCCCCTTAGGGTCCTCGAATACACTGCCGCGCAACCCCTCATGGGAGGTTGGATGGCCAGGGGGTGGGATTACCCAGTAAGACTCGAAGATGTACCAATGATGGCCGTATGATGAACATATGACAGACATGGTGTTCCTCTGATGTACCGATAAGGAACAATCGCTCTTCAGCTGATGGCCGCATAGCGATACACCAAAGATGGACCTGAGATGTCTTTACGCTCATCTTCGGACATCAGCGAAGTATCTCTTGCGCACAGTAGAGATATCACGTACATCATAGGTTCATCTGAGGTATATCCTGGGTACATATTCATTTTCTTATAGGGTTACGTTACCCTAGGGCGACTCGTGGAGGACTGCATATCGTATCAGACCCATGGCGGCCGTCCTCTCCTTCCGCGGGAAGAAACGGGCTTGCCCGTCGCGGTTCCCAGGTCAGCGCGTCCTCCGGAGGCCACAGAAGCGTCGGCAGAAATAGCCACCGTTGAGCCTGTCCCGGCTGATTCAGCCGGTCCGTCTTCGGTTACTCGGCCGCGGCCTTCCGACCGTTCCCTCCCATCCGACATGACCGCGCATGCTTCGGCCTTGGAGAAGCGCGTGGAATAGCTCCAGCGCGCGGTGTCTGCGGGCCGAGAGCGACTGGCGCAAAGCGAAGCGGCGCGAGTGTCAGCCGAAGCTGCCTTGGCGACGGTTAAGGGCGAGAAGGAAACTCTGCGAGCAGAGTTGATGGCTGAGAACACGCTGCTGAAGCGAAAGCACGATGACTTGTTCAAGAGCCGGCTGGGGTACGCGCGTGATTTGGCGGAACAGGAGTTAGCCCTGCAGAGCGCGCTCTGTCAGGTCTGGGATCTGCACCAGCAGTCCAACACGATATGCGCTAGGGCTGCACGCGCCATCATGACGGTAGAAGACCTGCGTGTTCGCCAAGCAGACGTGGAAGGGTCACGCCCTCTCCCTGGTAACGCGCTCGCGCGTGCCTTCCCGAGTATGGCGTTCTTACACGGGCGGAGGGTCCCCGCCGCGTCACCCTCGGGTGCAGCGACTGCCCCGGCGGCCACGTCTGAAGAGACGATAACAGCCCCTCTTGGTGCGGCCATGGCCGCGCGTCCCGTTGCCAACGCTCCTACACCGTCGGCTAGGGGCGCTTCCGATGCGGTAGCGTCGGGTGGTTCTGCTCCGGCCGACCCAATGGCAGTCGAAGCTGTCAAGGCGACGACCTCGGTCGCTCCTGCCCCGACAGCAGCGGGAACTGCTACGGCTGTGGCCGTGGTCGAACCCGCCACGAGTAAGCCGACCTCCGCGGTTGCTACCCCTACGGCGACGGGTGTTACTGGTGTCGCCACCGCAGTGGCGGCGGCGGGCCAACGAGTCGCCCGAAGGCGTAAAAGGGCTCAGCCCTCTTCCCCTTCAGCGAGCGTGGGGTCTCCAATTAACAAGGACAGGCCGACTCGTCGGACTCGCACGCGCCGTTAGTCGCAGCCCGTTCGAAGCGCGTAGTAGCAACTGATACCCTAAGGTAATCTTTGACAGTTAATACCCGCGTATAGAGAGCCATTGTAGGTGTGCGACAATAAAGCTGAGTTTCCAAATGAATTCCTTTATGCAACGAGGGTAGGAATTACGCATCACCTAACCCTTGCTACAAAAGAGGTCCCTCGGGAGTCGGATGAAAACTCACCCCGTGGGTGAGAAACCATGTCCCGGGGGCTATGATGTGCCATAATAATGGCCGTTCGCGATGGCCTTCGCCGCTAGTCGCCTTACGCTCTTGGGCGATGCGTGGCTACGGCCTTCGCTGTTGCGCGAATTCAACTGAATTCGCCATCCGAACTGACGCTCTCTTGCAAGACGTCATCTCTTTGTCAGGCGGCTCGATAGCCGCAGTGACAATCTTTACCGGCAAGCCGGTGAGTGAGAATCGCTCTCGCGCATGGAACTGGCAATAGAGTTCCCACTGGACGGAAGTCGAGGGGTCGTGCGACCATCCACGCACGCGTGTCGAGAGTCCCAAGGTACGTGCTTCCCATCGCGGATAATTACAACCGGCAATAGTGTGAGAGGCAAGCTGTAAAATATCTCGAAGTCCGAAGACGTCCGTTGTCCTGCGCAGCCACTTGTTCGGGATGACTACGGTCAGGGCCGTTGTGAGACGCTGGTGTCGCTAGCGTCGGCGCATTCCGCGCAAGTTAGGAGAGTTGGCCACCATCAGTGACAGGGCGCTCACTTAGGCGAAATCCCCCCGAGTGAGTCGACCTTGAAATGGGTGGTGGCCTAGGCCAATTCTTTTTCCGAGTCGCTAGCGATGTTCGGCGTACTCCAGAGTGCCCGTGCGCGAGTTTTGAAGGACAATGGTGGACACTACATTAATGTAAACTGAGGTTATTGTGTTCACCCTCAGGTTGCATCTTGCCCATTTTCGCAGGTGACAAATTTTTGCAATGCCCAAATTGGCCTGGGAGCAGATCCCCGAAAATTTCTAAGTCCAAGGACGAATTCCGAGTCGCGACGCAACATTCCCGGAACCTATTCGAATCGAACCGCCGTAAGGCGCTGGCGCCGCTGGTGTTGGCGCCTTTCCTATCCGTTAGGAGGGTTAGCTGCAATCGGCTATAGAACGCCCCATTCATGCGATATTTTCGCGAATAAACTCCCCGAACGCGAGGGTTTGGCCTCGGCCAATCGGTATTATGGGCTGCTGACGGTGTTCGGCACGCCCTAGAGCGTCCATGTGCGGAATTTCAGGCGAAACGGCGGACACTACATTAATGTAAACCGAGGTTGTTTGCGTTGCATCCTCAGGTTTGACCCCCCCAATTGATCGTTTTTGGGGTATCAAATTTTGCGGATTGCCAACTGCGCTCAGGGCAGGTTGCGAATTTTCCTACGGCTCCGGGCGAAATTCGCGTCTTGCCGTGGCTTATTGAAATTGCCTCGGGGTGGCTGCTGTCGAGCCGTTACCGCTCACTAGCAACGCGGGTACTCTAGTGCGCCCGTGGAATTGGCGTGCCTTCCAGTACCTTGCGGTAACGCAGCTGGCGTTATAGGGTCCTAACGTGTCGTCCGATCGGGGGCGTGCATCTGGTCAAGGCCAACAGGTTCTCCGTATCGACGATAGTGTTCGGCGTGCTCAAAGGCGCACGAGTGCGAATTTTGGCGCACGACGGTGGACATCCATTATTGAAACCCAAGAGTATCTATAGGCGCATCACCGGGTGCTGCCCTCCTTCCACTTCACTCCTTTTGGGGTACCGGGTATGCGGTTATCCATTCCCTCTGGGGGCAGGCCGCAGAATCTCGCTCAGGGCGCAGAATCCTTGGTACCACTTTTACTCGTCCTAGCACTTGGCGCGCTGTGGCATGGGTGCCAGCGACACGTGCAAGCGTCGCCGCTTTCACGGTCACGGGTTGCGAATCGCAGAGTGTCGTGGCGTACGTAATAAAGGAACCCCCGTGGGGGCGGCAGATAACGAACGCATGCAGGGACTCGCGAGTGAGTTGATGAAGCCGCAGGACGGCGGGCCGTGAGTAGTCGGTCCCGACGCGATTCCTATAGGGAAGCACGCGTCGTTGACGGTGGTCGCGACCATTGGTCCATCGTGATTCCGATCAATCACGAGGTGTTTCCGTGCACGGAAACACAAGGGGCTTCCTAGGAAGAAAGGGTTGCAGGGTCGGCCGCGGTCCATTGATTGCTCCCTTGCCGTGGCAGAGGGGGTTCAGGAAGGGGGTACGCGCCTTAGACGGGTTATTGACCCTACCTTACTTCACCCCGAGGGGGAAGAATACGTCAGGGCGATCACCGGTCCACTCCTTCTGGATGTCTACATCCTTGGAGTTTCTATTGGCTCCCGCCCGATCCGCGTCCCTCCCTTCCGGCACGGCGCACGCGCCGTGGTCAGCGTACACTCGTAGCGATATATCGGTCTGGTTGTGTACGTTGCCATTTGGCCACGGCCAACCAGCGCGCGACATCTGGGTCCGGTGACTGTGCGTCACTTAGATCCAACGGACACCGTGGATCAACGATATTCTTACCTTCCGGCTGTGACTTGGCCGTTTGAAACGAGCGCGCTCTTTTTGACGTGCGGTCCGTTTCCGATGCCGAGCCACTATAGCTGGGGGAAGGTTCGCTTCCGGCTCCCAGGTATCCTCCTCGGGGGCGTACCCCAACCAGCGTACACGGAAATAGGATATGCCATCCTCGTCTACCCATTCCTCGATAAGGTCGTCTATCGTATACTCCTTGGAGTGTTCCTCGGAGTCACTGTCGACCGGCGTCGGACTGACCAGTTCGCTTGCGTCCTGCGTTACCCGTGGGTAATCTCCGCGTACGATTGGCGCGGGGGTGCTTCCTTGGGGATTGCGCGGGTCGGATACCGTATTCCCGGATGGCGGGACCGCCCTATGTGCCGGTAGAAGCGCTTCGGAACCCGGTTCCGTCTGTACTTCGTTCGCCGGGGGCGACGCGGCAATCGACTTCTTGCATTAGCGGTTTCGCGGCCTTCCTTCTCACCGTCGCTACCAGGCTGCACCGGTCCATGACCCGGGGCTGGGCGTACGCGATCCGAACTAATTCTCTCGGGAATTCCGTCGACAAGTATGTCAAACGTGTGACCTTGGTTAGATATAACCGTATACGGACCCATCGATTGGAAATCCAACTTGTTCCGGGCTCGCCCGAGTATAGTCGTCTCCTGGGAAGTATTGCGCAAGTCGATATAGACTGCGTCCCCGGCTCGGATGCGGCCATTTGGTGCTCGCACCGCCTTATCGAAGTCGCGCTTGTACCGGGCTTGCATTTTCGAAAGCGAGGAATTAGCGCGCGCATACAACCCACGTAGCTGCCGGCGCCAAGACTCAAGCGTCCAGGCTTCATCACCTTTGAGTGTAACATCCTCCAAGCCTATCGGCGGCGGCGCGCGCGTCAAGACCAATTCGAAGGGAATTGGACGGGGAGATATTCGTCCCGTTGCGATGATCCTCAGCCACGTAATGGCGCAGCATAGACGCGAGCGTCCGATTGAATCGTTCGACTTGACCATTCGTCTGCGGGTATACGTAGTAGTAGTCACCGGCTTAATACCCAAAATGACGCAGGCGTCGACGAAGGTCTTAGAACGAAACTGGGGTCCATTATCCGACAGGATAGTCTTAGGTGCCCCATAAGTAAACACCCATTCCTCCACAAAGGCTTTCACAACCAGTCTAGCTTGTATCGAGCGCATGGCCACGAGCCTGCACAGCTTAGAATAACGGTCCATGATGACCAGAACGTGTAACTTTCCTCGGGAGGTTTTCGGTAGAGGGCCCATGAGGTCTATGGCGACGTCCTCAAGTGGCCTAAGGGCCGGGAACAACTTCAAGGGGTTGGTATGGCGGGACAGCTGCATCCTATCCCTGGCGCATGTTTCGCATCCTCGCACGGTGGCGTGCACATCGACGACCATGGTCGGCCAATAAAGTCCCTGTCGTAGAGTATCGTACATCCGCCTCACCCCTGGATGTCCAGCGGTGGCGGAGTGGTGATAGTTACGCAACAGCCGAGGCCGTAGCGATTCGGGCACGAGGACCTGTGGGCGAATGAGCGCTGGCAGTTTCCTCGCGAGAATCCCGTCTTCTGTAAGAACCACTTGCTGGTCCACTCCGTCATCCATACGTTTGCGCATAGTTTGACAAAACTCATCAACCAGTTGCGCTTGGATCCACTCATCCCTCGAGATGGCTTTGGGTACCAACTCGTGAGTGGAGACAAAACATGGCACGGAATCGCCCAGGGCAACGGATACATATCCTCTGTCACGCTGTACTCATCATCCTCCATAAAGGTCCCGTAGGTTTTCTCCCCTTCTTGGATTGAGAAGGTGGGTATGTCCTCGTCGATGGGGGTTCGGTCTTCACCGGTGGTTTCTATCCGCGACAGCGCGTCTGGAACGACGTTTTTAATACCTGGGCGGTATTGAATATCGAAGTCGAACTCCGACAACCGTAGTCGCCAGCGTGCTAGACGTCCCTCGGAAGGGGTAATGGACAGGATCCATGTGAGCGAGTTATGATCCGTTCTGACGGTGAAGCGAGCCCCTTCTAAGTAGGTCCTTAAGAGGCTGATAGCCCAGAACACCGAGAGGCATTCCTTCTCCGTTGTCGTGTAGCGGCGTTGCGTGTCCGTGAGCGTTTGCTCCAGTACCCCACGGGGTGTAGCAGTTTGTCCTCCTGTTCTTGCAATAGGGCGCACCCCATCTGCCCGTCCGACGCGTCTACGTCGAGCGTGTACGGCTTCCCAGCATGCGGGAGGCGTAGGATAGGTGGCGACGCGAGCGCCTTTTTCAATTCGTTAAATGCCTCAAGCTGGGCATCTGAGGGCTCATCCAACTGCGCTGGCATACCCTTCTTTAGTAACTCCGTGAGCAGCGCAGATATCTTGGCGTAGGATTTAACGAAACGTCGATAGACGTTGCAAGAACCCAGGAAACTCCGTAGCTGCGTTTGCGTCCGTGGGTACAATGATCCGTGGATCGCATCTAGGCCAGTGGTTATGACCTCGAGCTTGCCCGGTCGAATGCGGTGTCCAAGATAATCCACACCCTTGCGGAAGAACTCGCTCTTCTTGAACTTGAGCGAGACTCCTGCGTTCCGTAGAATGGTCAGTATGGCGTCGACGTGCGCAATGTGTTCTTCTTCTCGCGAGAAGATAATTACGTCGTCGAGATACACTAGGCAGAACTGCCATTTGACTCCCGAAAGGAGAATGTCAAGCGCACGCTGGAAGGTTGCGGGCGCGTTAGTAAGGCCAAAAGGCATGCGCACGAATTGGTAGGAACCAACGTGTGCTGTAAATGCCGTCTTCTCCTTGTCCGCCTCGGTGATTGGAATCTGCCAATACCCGCTGTTGAAATCAAGCGTGGTAAAAATGGCTGCTTCACCGAGGGAGTCGATGCAGTCATCCATCCTCGGGATGGGGTATGCATCCTTAACTGTCACGGCGTTAAGCCGTCGGTAGTCGACGCAGAAACGCGACGAACCATCCTTTTTCGGCACAAACACAACTGGGCTCGCCCATTCTGACTGTGCCGGCTCGATGACGCCGGCATGAAGCATTTCGCGCACCTGGGTGGCTATAATCTCGCGATTTTTATGCCCCGCTCGGTACGGTACTTGCCGAATTGGCACGGTGTCTGGCTTCAAGTCGATGCGGTGCTGCGTCGTTGAAATCTCACCAAGGTGACCACTCCACATCGACGCGTGCTTTTCCAGCATCGCTATGATTTCCTTCCCAAGGGAAGGGTTGGAGACTTCGATAGTGTCCAACACGGTTTGGCGCCAATCTGGCGCCGGTTCTGCCCGAAGGCATGCCTCGCCCGTCGGTGACTCGCCACCAACCGGTAAGGAATTATCGATGACCCGCGGGTCTTTGGTTCTCCCAGGGTCGTTAGCCTCGCGCGGGCCATTCTCTATGGACCCGACCGTGAGTATCGAGGCTGGCAGACCCTCAGTGTGTCCGAGAACCATGCCTTTGGGCAACTTAACATCTCGGTTGCCGAAATTGGCAACCTCCACGGCGAATGGTACCAACGTACGAGCGCTGATGACGCCGTTCGCCATCTGGATGTTTTTCCCTTCAAGAAGGGCCTCCTTCGGAACCAAGACTTGGAGACCTGGCTCCGAAGTAATTACGGAGACTCGAGTGGTCCGTCGCGGCGGGAGGGTTATACTCGCAGCCACGCGGACGTTGCGGTTGCGCGGCCTCGGTAGCAATGGCGACTGAGGCGCTGGTACTCTCTTGAGAGACTTCCGCCACCCAATGGGTATACGTTCCTGGGTATGGCGCATGATAAACAGCCGTTTTGGCGGAAGTACGGCATCGACATGAGCGTTGATGAAATCACATCCAAGGATGCAAGCGACAGCAAGTTGTTCGACAACTATGAAGCGTTGCCGAATCGTCGATTTCCAAACCTGAAGGTGTAGGATTGCCACGGCAATTGGTGGCATTCGGCGGCCGTTTGCATCAAGAACTCGAGTTCCTGCGGGAAGTTTTTCGAGAGGATATCGCTGCCGCCAATCAGTGGGGGGCGCGTTCTCTCGAATAACACTAAGGCTGGCCCCAGTGTCCAACACTGCGGCCAAGTAACTAAAACTTACCTTGGTCAATCCTAGCAACGCGTCAACTTGGTAGTTGCGCGTTCCGACGGTTAGTACAGAGACGTCACCGGGCTCATCCCTTGAGCCGGCTGGTTGTCCTTGGACAATGTTCTGCACTACAGGGGCAAGTTGGCTTGTAGCCGTTTGGGCTTGACCAACTTGTTCGGCACCCGGAAGCGGCGAATGAGCAAATTTCACACAGGGTCTCGAGGCGCTCGGAGGCGGTTCCCCTACATCGCCTCCTCCATCCCGTTTTCCGGGTGGGGGCCAATATCGCTGGAGGAAGAGCTCCCTCCTATCGATAGCTCGTCCAACTCCCGTGGGAGTTCAGCTTCTTCGGTGTCAACCAATAGGGTGCGTAGCATATCCCTTTCGTTCTGGTCGTATGGTTCGCGCGCCTGCGCGGCTTTGATGCTATCGCGGACCTCCTGGGGAAGTAAGCGGCATTGGATCATGACATGACCCACCTTGCGGCATACGAGGCAACGTGGCGGTGTGCGTGCACTGGTGTACACTCGCGAGTGTGGGGTCTTAGGGTATTCCCGTCGCTGACCCAAGGGTCTTCCACGGTCCCTTTCTCGTCGACCACCATCGGAGCCATTGAAGTCCAACTGGCGTTGAGTGGGGGTGCGGGCGGTTGCGCCGGCCTCTACCCCTCCTTCAGAAACTCCTATGGGAGTCGTATCGACCGAATCCAGAGGCGGGGTATTTTCCCCGCCGAGGGCCACGGCCAACACGGCGTTATTGCCTTGTTCGCTCGCGAGCGTTCCTTCGTCTACGGATATCGTATTCACCCTACGCGTGGTGACCCGTTTCTGCGTAGGTATCGGGGGATTAGTGCGCAGGCGGGAGTGTTGGCGCTGCGTTTCTCGAGCAGTATCGCCAAGGCTCTGCGCGCGCATACGAACGTCCTGAAACGTCATACGGGGGTTCTTGGACACATCATCCCGCACAACGTGTTGTGAATATGATAATAATCCATCGATGTAAATCGCCATGAGGGAGCGCTCGAGGAATGCGTCACCGCACCTCAGGGCTTCCCTTCGGAGACGGAAGGCGAACTGGTCTTCAGTCTCTGCTACGCCTTGGCGCATTTGCGTGACTTGACGGTACGCGTGCTGGAGTACCGACTCCTTCGCGTACGCGAGTAACAGCCAGTTGACAGCTTCTGGATAGGAATTGATGATATCAATTCCCGGCGTGCGTGGACAAAACCCGTGCCTCGGCCGACGTAAGAGAGCATCGTTTCATGGGCCTCCCCAGCCATGAAATATTTCATGAGCGGGAGGGCTGCTCCTTCGGCCACGCCGGTTTCATCACACGAAAACTTGAAGTTCTTCAAGAACGCCAGAACGGCGATTGGGTCTTCACCAGTGAAGAGCGGTACGGTCATGACATGCCTGAGCTGTCTTGCCGTCCGGGACAGCCGCTGGGCGACTTCATCGTCGTAGCGGTTGTCTTGGTTCCGCAACCTATATGTGCGGTAAGATAGGGCTTTCGTGAAGCGCTCGTTAAGCGGCCTGATTTCGACAAGGCCGGGGTAAGACGAGTCTGGTGACTCTTCCGCCTGGGGGCGTTCTTGGTGTGGGGCTTGAGCGCAAGATTCACGCATGAGGTCCACCCAGCGACGGGCTTCTTCATGTTCCCTATTTTCCCTGCGGGGGTCATGGTTCGGTGGGTCTCCACCGATCGGTTCCATTCGAACCGGTCGAGTGGCGTCATTGTTCCGGCCCGCCCTGCTGCGAGGAGAGAGCGGACTTAACGGCGCCTCGGAGTCCTGCATTTCTGTCACGGCGTCCCGGACGAGATGCGGAATTTCGAGCCTTAGGGCCGTCTTGAGTCGCGTGTAAACGCGTTCGGTCACGACCGACTCCAATTGTCTGGCCACGATGGGAACGATTTCAGAGATCAGCGAGGCGCGCATATCGTCATAAGCTGCCTGCGGGTGAATGGCGCGGTCGATACGCACCTCCTCGCGAGCGATTTCACGGGCTACCTCCCGTGCGATAGCCCGGATATCCTGCGGGGCAACTGCCGTGGCAGGCGGCTGCTTCAAAGCCGCACTGGCAGGGGCAGTGGCCGTGCATGGCATCCGTGGGGGCCTGTCCGAAAACAGTCCTGTGGATGGCAATGTGGTCAAGCCGAGGCTGGGAAGCGGGTCAATATGGATAGAGGGCTCGCGAAGCACTCTCTTCCCCTCGCTTCTGCTGTTCGCTGCAGCAGGCGTCGGCTCTTGAGCCACCGATAATTCATCACCTCTAGGGGTAGGCGCCACTACAGGATCCTGTAGTCGTACGTACGATGCTCACCAGCGGAGATGTTTTAGCACCTAGGTTGATCAACAGCGTCCCGAACGTTTCTAGGTCGAGAGACCAAATGTAGGACCTTATCCCTTGTAGATAGATTATACCTCCGAGGAGGATTAGAGGATAGGGATAAGGCTTCGAACTCACGAGTGAGAGCGCCGATTCCACGAGGCTGGCGCCTCGTGCGATCCTAGTAGCCCGAGGGCGGTGTCGAGTGGATCGATCCCTCGGAGCCCGGACACCTGTCTCCCAACCCGGTAGCGGGTGGTAGAGCGGGGTCCGGGAGGGCTGGATCTAACCTGCCGGAGGGATCTATCGGCCGTGGCCGTCCTCAACCCGCATAAGGGTTAACTAGGCACTTAGCGCGATGGATCCCCGCGGGGAATTGTGGTCGCCTCCACGCGTGGCTGCCCACACGACGGATTCCGCAACTGTGATACCGCCGGCGGCTGCGGTCGAGACCGATTGAGAAGCCCACGGGCGTTAGCTCGGTTGACCGGGTGGGAGTGCCGAACCGACAGCGCTCCCAGTCGGTAGCCTTGTCCCGGTGGGCGGGAGGCCACTCCCGGTCGCCTGACGGCGTTAAAAGAAGGGGGAAGGTGGTCCACCACCGCGGAGACGAAATGCCCAAGGGCAATCTACGTGCACTCCCGCCGGAGGGGGCTCGCGGCGGGCAATTGGGGAAATGTGCGAGCGATCCCCAATTGGAGATCGAAACGGAGCAGCGGGTATCCGGTAAGGGAACTGCCGCCGCCGTTTAGTTGTAAGTTAAACGACCACGGTCGAAAGATTTGGAACCGAGACGATCTGCCTTTATTGTAGCTTAGTGGTTAGTCCGTTGACCTTAAATGGTCAACGAGACTGCCGGGGCCGGACCAGGACCAATGGTCCCGGTCCGGCGTCCAATGGACCTTGTGGGGGGGTTTTTATGCGGCCCAGGGGCCTTACAGAGTAAGCTGCTACGTTGCTACGTGTAAACTAATAGAAACGGCCAGCCGTAACGTACACGTGCACAACGGTAACGGGAGAATCCTCCCGCTCGCACACGTGTGTGACTAATCGCGCCTATATCGCTACACGTTGCACGCTCGCCGAAGGGTCCCGCGCAAGCAATGTGGCCCGGTGCCAATGCAAGGCGGCACGCGCCCATTCGCCCTTGGGCGACAATTGCCTTGCCACGTCACCGCGGCTAGTGATCCCCAACGCGGCTCTTCGCGGCTGATTCCCTATCGAGTACCCACTCACGCTCTCGAGCGTACCGCTTAAGCGAACCCTCCTGGCGCCCATTCCAGACGCCTGGAATTGTCCCTCCCGCGACCGCTCGCAGCGCAATACGGGACGAGGCCCACAACATAATTTTATTTCATTAGTATTTTCTAGAATTAGTTCGACATCGAACTACAATTCTATGGTGGGTATAAAGAGGCATGGTCAACTCCGGTCTTGGGGGATCGGAGGCATCATCGATCATTCAACAAAAACAACTACCACTCAGCTATCCCGTATACACATTCGTTTCACTGGTAGCATCGCTTTCTACGGGCGCACTGAGTGAGCAGTTCGGCAAACGCCGGCCGACTGCAAGCTCTTGGCTGAAAAGCAATCGTTGGGAGTTATTGAACACCTGAGGGCAGGGGTGCGAGGTGTAAGAACTGTAGTGTCTGCTACCCCTTGAGCAAGGGTAAGTTACCTGAGGGCAGGAAGGCCAGGTAACTAAGGGCCTACAGGAGGGACTGTAAGTGGTCAACCCGAGGGCAGGAGAGCCGGGTTGTACCTTAGGGCAGGAGGGCCAGGTAGTGTCTGAGGGCTGGAGAGCCAGACATCCCACTTACAGAACCTAGATCGGAAGTCTAGCTTCCTGGAGGGATTCTTGATTCTCAAGACTATCCTCTGACCAGTCCTGTGCTGTCGCCAATTGTATTCCCTATACATCCTATTCCACTTGTTGGCTGTTAGCTAGGTGGACCGACAGGGTCACGGATACGGGTAACACAGGCTTGATAGGGGTAAGGACTTGGACTAAGAGGGGTGGAAAGGAGATAGGAAAACTCGAGGAAAGTTGGGTACGGTCGACTCGAGAAACTTTCTTATAGGGTAAGGACACCGAAGGGTTTACATCGTAAACTGGTGGGGATATCCCGAACAGATCGTTGAACCACATTCCCTGGGGTGGGTGTGATCAGAGTGCTGAAATTCCTCTCTCCACGGGTAGAGGACCCGTCGTCAAAGGACGAATCCTTTCAAAAAAATTGGAAACTGGAAATTTATTGTTGAAGAAGAAAGAAGTTTTTTTAAGGTTCAAGTTTGGGAAGAACACTGTCATTATGTCGTTATTGAAGCCCAATAAGCCCCCGACATTCGATGGAACGCGTGATGCGTTTACTGTTCGGACGTGGCTACACTCTGTTGGAAGGTACATTTCTCTCATTCAGGTAGGCTCGGATGCAGAAATATCCGATAAACAAGCTATTGATTTCGCATCAACGTTCATGACAGGGGTGGCTGCCAACTGGTGGTTTACCGTTGCCAACGGAGCGAAAATGCCTGATTCTTGGGAGGCCTTCTCAAACCTGGTTATTCAAGAGTTCGTTCCTCAAGATAGTTCTGTTAGAGCTCGCGATAAGCTCAGAAAGTTGAAACAGAAAACAAACGTTTCTGTCTATCTTTCCGAGTTTAGGAACATCGTAATCAATATCCAGGATATGAGTGAGGGTGAGAAGTTGGCTCGTTTCTGTGCAGGTCTTAAGGCTCATATTCTTCTTGATGTTCGCAAGAACAATCCATCGGACCTTGATGCCGCTGCAAACATTGCTCTTAGCGTTGATGGTGCTTATTACGGAGCTGGGATCTATACAGGAAAAGTTGTTCCTTCAAGTTATTCCGGGTACGCTCCCATGGAAATCGGCAACTTCGAGAAAAGCCATTCCATGAATGCCCAGAAGAGGAAGGATATTCGTGAGAACCTATGCTTTGTATGTCACAAGCCCGGCTGCAGAGCGGATAGGCACAAAGGGGAAGTCAAGAAGAGGCTTAACACGAACAACACCCAGGTTCATTGGGGAGCACCAAGTTCCTTTCCACAGGAAAACTAGTCGGTCCTCCTAAAAACAAGTTATACGCTCAGGATGGACCTGAAAGGAGTGTGAATGTTCTATGCGCTGATGCGCAAGTTAAGAGACCAGAAAAGCCAGGAAGGGCTGTTCCAAGGCAGGAGAAGGGCCGTGTAGAGCCGAGAGTCTTGGAAGCTGAATCAAATACTATTGTTGGGAAAGAAAGCATCACTACTGATGACCCTATACCAGTAGATCCATTATTGGTTTTCCATGGAAAGTTGAATGGATTACCAGTCAAAGTATTGAAAGATGATGGATGCAATACCAACGTAGTAGGGGCCGAGTTTCTGAGGAAGCAGAAATCTCGAGGAAATTTCATGATTCAGAAAGAGAAAATACAAGTCTCACACTCTCGAAAAGGTTCCACGGAAGAATCATCTGAAGTAATCATCAAAAGAACATTGAATATGGGTTCACATACCTATACATCAAATTGGGTTGTTGCCAATTGTAGGTATGATGTTCTTTTGGGGATGCCATGGCATGTCGCCCACAATCCAGTTATCGATTACAAAAAAAGGATTGTGAAATGTGGCCATCAGTTGCTTCACGCCTGTAAAGATCCTGATGATCCAAGGATTCATGTGACGAATCTTGGAGTGAGAAAATTCAGAAAAATGTTACGAAACAGGAAGAACAGTAATGACTTTGAAGTGTATCAAGTGTTCGAAAAGAAAAATATTCAGGGAATGAAAGGTTCCAAACACAGTGAGAGGTTGGGGAAGTTACTGACAAAGTACCAGGAAGTGTTCAGAAGTGATCTTCCAGATGGACTTCCTCCCAAGCGAACAGTAGATCACGCGATCGATGTTCAGAAAGATGCTAAACCTCCACTGAGACCTCTATTTCAGCTGTCTCCCGCGGAACTAAGAGCAGCTAAGGAATATGTCGAGGAACTGCTGAAGAAAGGAAAAATAAGATCAAGTAAGTTACCTTATGGAGCTCCTCTGTTCTTTGTCAAAGAGAAAGACAAGCTTCGTGGAGTAGTCGATTATCGAGCTTTGAATCGAATCACGAAGAGGAACAATGTTCCATTGCCGAGATCTGATGAAATGTTTGATCGCCTTGGGGGATCAAAATATTTTTCAAAACTAGACCTCAAGACGGGGCTCCATCAGATCAGGGTGAAGCCGGAAGACATCGAAAAAACAGCGTTAATACAAAATATGGGCAGTTCGAATATCTTGTCATGCCTATGGGTCTGTGTAACGCTCCTGAAACGTTCCAGACCTTGATGAACCAAATTTTCTATGATTGTATTGATGTTTTCTTGGTTGTTTACATGGATGATTTACTAGTATTCAGCAAGACGGAAGAAGACCATTTTCGGAATTTGGAAACTGTATTGGAACGTCTGAAGAGAAATGAATTGTACGTTTCTCCAAAGAAATGTGAGTTCTTCTAGACAGAGATCGAATTCTTGGAATTTTTGGTTGGTAGAGAGGGCATCAGGGTTAATCCTGAAAAGGTTGACATCCTTAAAACCTGGCCAAAACCAAAATCATTGACATAGTTGAGAAGATTCCTTGGTCTCTTACAGTTTTTCCGAAGGTTCATTCCGAAATTCTCTGGGATTGCGGCTCCATTGACGGATCTGACGAAGAAAGAAAAGGGTATTGGACAATGGGATGAAATCTGTGATGAAGCTTTCCAAAAGTTGAAAGATGCAATGATTCAGGCTCCAATATTAGTTGCACTTGATTGGAGAAAGGCCTTCCGAGGTCATGTTGATGCATCTCAGCTCGCTGTTGGTGGTACTCTAACTCAGCTGGACGAGAATGGGAAGGATCGTGATATTGCCTTCTACTCAAAGAAGTTATCATCCACTGAGGCAGATTATACAGCGAATGACCGAGAACTTTTGGCTTTGATTTGTTTCTTGGAAAGATTTCGATGTTCCCTCGAAGGAGTTGAATTTGAAATATTCACAGACAACCATGTGCTAAAGAGTTTCTTTTCGAAAGTCAAGTTGAGTCGAAAAGAAGCGAGATGGTTGGAAACTCTAGGTAACTTTGGTATATTCCCAAGAACCCTCAAACCTGGAAAGATTCATGTATTGGGTGATGTTTTATCAAGGGCTCCTCACGTTATAAATGGGCGAAATGCTTCATTTAGCAATATTGAAGTACCTGAAATAAATTTTGAGGACATTGTAACCCGATATGATGATGACCAGTTCTTCGGACCAGTGGTAAGAGTCATGGAAGGAGATTTTCCTGAAGATGAGATTCAGAAACGGAAGCTGGAAAAGATCATACCATTGTTTTGTCGTGAACGGGCGAGACTATTTTACAATGGAAAGTTGTGTGTACCGAGAAGGTCTGTGTCCAGTATTTTGCAAATGGCACATGACTCTAGGATAAGCGGTCATTTCAAGTTCTTGAAGACGCTAGCAAGACTTGAAAAATTCCATTGGAGACACAAAGCCCGAGATGTACGGAAGTATGTGGAGGGATGCATGAAGTGTCAGCAATACAAAGACTCTAATCAGAAGAAGTTGACTGATCCAACTTCTTTAGAGGTTCCTGAGAGAAGATGGGGATCTCTAGCAACCGACTTTATCGTAAGTCTACCCAAGACAAAAGACGGCTATGATGCCATAACTACCTGGGTAGACCGGTTGACGAGAAGAGTTCATTTTATCAAGTCAAGAGGTACTGACACTGCTGAGGATGTTGCGAATGCATTCTTCTCCAACATATTCAAGCTTCATGGACTTCCTGACAATGTGGTATCGGATCAAGATAGAAAGTTTACATCCAAGTTTTGGGATTGTTTGATGGAACTATGTGGCGTTAAGCTCAAGATGTCTACGAGCAGGCACCCACAGACGGATGGCACGTCCGAAATCATGAATCGGATTATTGAGAACTATCTTCGGTGCTATTGTTCCTATAACCAAGACAATTGGGATGAACTTTTACCATCTGCAGAGTTTTCCTACAATTCTGCAGTTTCTGAAGATCTCGGTATGTCCCCTTTTGAGCTGGACCTGGGATGGATTCCAAAGTCTCCTTTGGACTTTGTGTCTGGAAATGAGATACCTGTGCAAAGTGTTGAGGAATTCAAGCAACGGCTTCAAGGATCCAGACTATAAGGTGGGATCCAAGTTATGGAGTAACAGGTCTTTGTTCAGGGATGCATACTCCCAGTCTCAGGAAAAGGAGAAGTTGACAGCAAGACGTTTTGGACCGTTTGTTGTGAAGGAATTGATTGGCAAAAATGCAGTTAGGTTGGATCTTCCTGATCATATAAAGATTCATCCTGTTGTTATTGTCAGCCACACAATTCCTCATATAGAACAACCGACTGATATTGCTGCTCCAATACCTCCTATACCGGCCCCTGTCCCTGCTATTGAAGGTGATGAAATCGAGGTTGAAGCGATCTTGAATCATAGAAAAAGAGGACGAGGATATCAGTTCCTAACCTTGATGAAAGGCAGTCCTACGCATGATGCTTCATGGCAACCTACGAGGGATTTCATAGACAGGGATGGCACGAAGACTGAAATATGGTTAGAATACATCCGGAAGAAGAATATTCTACCGGAATATCATGATGGATAACTAAGTTGGTGAGGACATCGACTGTGTGAGGGGGGAAATAGTGTAACGAACTGAAGCTGATGCCAGTAATGGCCTGCATAAATTAGTGTATTCTAGACACTACAAGTTACACTAAGTTTACTCATATACTATAGGCTGCTAGAAAGTAACTTGCTGTTACGCCTAGAAGTATCTAGTTGGCTATGTCATCGAGTGATGTCATGATGGCATCATGTTAGATTTATTTTTGATGACATAATTTTATTTTCATTAGTATTTTCTAGAATTAGTTCGACATCGAACTACAATTCTATGGTGGGTATAAAAAGGCATGGTCAACTCCGGTCTTGGGGGATCGGAGGCATCATCGATCATTCAACGAAAACAACTACCACTCAGCTATCCCGTATACACATTCGTTTCAACTGCAATTCACCACACTCAAGCCAACATCAACACTAATACACCCTCAACCGATCCCAACCTCCCCCAAACCGCATTAACCCTCCCCTTCTTCTCCATCTCACAACACCAGCGCCAGTAACACTGAAGCAAAAACCAGCGAAACTTCCCACAACGGTCCACAACTCATCCTGACCTGCCATCGCAATACACGCGCTGCATGTGTCAAAAATACAGTATGAAAGTGAGTTAATTGTTAGGGATAATGTTTACCTTGTCCTTTCTTACCTGGTCGACGGCGGTACATTCTCTTAAATACTATCTTGAGGTGTAAATAATGTAATTGATAAGTTAAATTTTTGGCATCCTGACATTAATAAAGTGATATTGTATCTCTTTCCTTTACAGTAACGCGAAGAGCCAGACGAGGAGCGGTCTCGCAGTCGTCTTGAGATGCACAGTACCGCAATCTGCAAGCGTTGTGAGGTCCGGCTGGCTCTTCATTGGGGTTACTGATTCCCATAGTGATTCCCGTTATGTTACTCACTGTGATGCATCGGCTTGCACGGGCGCGCTTCCGGGATCTATGGATGTGTAGTCTTCGGGTTGCAGTCTTAGTTGCTCGGTCTCCGGATTTTTAGCAGAATAGCTATGTTTAGTTGGTTGTGCTAGTAATTAGTTCGTTTTTGATCATCCTTCTGCAGTCTAGACATGTCGCTACGCTTAAATACTGTGGTACGACGGTTCGTTAGAAGTTAGCTGGTACGAGCTATGGACACGCTGTCCTTGGAACGTAACGAAACGAACAATGCCACCCACTGGTGTTTACAGTATTGGTAGGTAGGAAGGTAGACACAAGCGTCACAGCGCAACAATCTACGCGAGGATTACGTTTGCTGAACCATGTGGCACGTCACCGGAGGCGCTCTCGACTAAGCACGTAGGCACTACACGCGATCAGCCTCACGTGTGGCGATGGGTAGGGAGTGTGCAGCTCCACGGAAACGAAGCCTCGTTAGGCGAAGACGTAAACGTGAACGTAGAAGTCAGTCGTAGACTAGAGCCGTTGCTCGTTCGATGGTTGTCCCCTTTCCCTCCCAGCACGATGCCAATACCTATTTAGCCACGATGGCATCACATTACTGTGTAATCACTGTTCGTAGCGTCCCCGAATGGGAAAGGACCTTGTGGGTTGCGCGTGTGGACTCGTTGGTCCGTTGGCCGCGTGCCAGTTCGTTCGTTGCACACGTGTGCCGATTGCGCGCGCGCATGCGCCAGCAATGCTCGCGCATTGCTGTTGCCGGTCGAATCCGCCAAAATTAGAATTCCGCGGAAAGTCGCAAATAATTGCAATTTCGGAATTTTCACGTATACTACAAAGAATCGAATGTATTTTCCAGTTCCACCACGCGGGTGAGGTTCGAATCAAGCGTGATACGCACGCAGGCCGCGGCAATCTCGTGTATCTCGTGCCAACGGGTATTGCGACAGCGGTCGCCGGAACGTTATTTAAGCCGCGGCTCAGATGTCGGAGCGTTCGTCGCTTCCCAATCTTTCATCATCATCGCTTAGGCCGTTGCCTTTTCGCTTCATCAACCCGTTCTGCGTCGGCTCACAGCCTTTTCCGTTTTCTTCTTCTCTCGTCTCTCCCGCGCGGCTTTCTCCTTTGTGCTCGTTGCACTTTTCGCTTTCGTTGCGTACAAGATAACCACAATGTTTAATACACGCAGTACCGATACCAACACTCCGTGGCCCGCCTGCTCTGCTGGAGGTGGAGCGAGGAACCCTTCACAGGGCGCTCCCTCCGTCGCCAGGGTCGGTGCGCCGTCAGCGACGGAAGCGTCCGTCGCGCCCGCCCCGTCCGTTGGGGCGGTTCAAGCCGTTGCTCTCCAGGATGCTGCCTCGTCGTCTCGCCCGATGACTCCCGTTGCGCCTGTTGAGGCTGCCAAGACTGACTCCCCGCGTGGCTTTGACGCAGCGGCGTCAGAATCAGGGAATTCGTCACCCATCGTCCCGGAGGTCGTGGCCTCGTCCTTGGGCGTGGCTGCGATCGCAGCTTGATTAATATTAATATTAATCAACAAATTTTGCAAGATTCTCTCGAATCCAAAGAGAAGAGATTAGAGGTATGAATGCTTGAAGTGGAAACTGTACAGTTTCCCGCCTACCATTAGGCGGCAGGCCATATATCGCATACATATTTTTGTTATACGCTGATTACTTCCAGAATTTCACGATATCTTGTTCTTGTGAAAGTTCCTTTTCACGTACGAGTGGAGTACTGTTCGTATGGAGCATAATTGTTTCAACGTGATCAGTTTATATCTGAACAGTTCTACTGGTGTTATGGTCATAATTTGAGCAATTTGATCGCACTGTTTATTCAATACTGAATCAAAAAGAGTCTGTCCGCGTGCAGAATGCGGTTGAATTATAGGGAGATATTGAACAATCTGGACAGTAACTCAATGTCAACTATCGTTGTGTCGGCGAAACTTGTGGCGGAAAAACGCTGGAAGCTACAAAATAGGTTCGGCAGTCTTGAGTACGTGTGGGGAAGCTGAACTTTGAGAAAGTGCGTCGGATTGCGCCCAGTTGTATTCATTGAAGGTTAAACAGATATAAAACAGTAATAGTTAGTTGTAGGTGATAGGCAAAAATACGTGCACTATTGGGGGGAGCTGCGAGGTGGGCTTTGGCGGTCTATCTAGTGGTCCCTTAGAGACTAGCAATAATTTTGACGAACAAAAATGTCGGATTGTGAGTGCGGGAAGTGACGGTTTTGAGATGACTGCGTACTGAGTGCAATTGGGAAGAGTTGTGAATTTAGAGGAAAACATTGTCTATCTTTGATGAAAAGCAGCGTTCATACTCCTTGGAGAATGAATCTCAACGCTTTCGTAGCGCGAGAAAGTGCTCTCTCCTTCAACTTAGTGGCCTGACCAAACAGTGACACTACTGTAAGGCTGTGCTGTTTCAAAATCACCATGGTGCGAAAGAGAGATGAAAATAAAACGAATCACATTGTTATATCTTTGTAGAAAATCAGCAGAATGAATGTCGTTTCTTTTGAGACCTATAATCATATGATCCCATCTCTATCAGTCATATGGGTGACAGAGATGGGATCATAGCTTTGGCTCTATTCGATCCAACGGGTTTTCGACTCATTACCCGCATAGTATTGTGCTGCCTGGGACTGTGGAGTTGATACTATGTGCAAGCGCAATACGAGAACATGCATGCATGCGCTAAGCATTTTTTGACAACAAACGGATCAGCTATCGGCAAATGACCTGCTGTATGCAGCTGGTCAATGGAATCCAGAAATAACACTCGCTATTATTTTTATTTCACCAAATCAGGTGTAGTGCAGTCATTAGCATAACAGCAGCCAGCCTAGCAGACCAATGAGCATAGAGCACCTGTCCATCGGAACCCAGAAACTATACCCGGTATTATTTGCACTTTGCCAAACAAGGTGCATTACACTCATCGGTCGGATGAGATGGTTGTGGTGTGGCCAATAAGCGCAATGCACTTGGTCGTTGAAAACCAGAAACTATACCCGGTATTATTCTCACTTCACCGAACCAGGTGCAGTGCACTCATTGGCCTCACTGAGGCCAGCTTAGCCGACCAACAAGCGCAGTGCACTTGGTCGTTGAAAACCAGAAGCTATACCCGGTATTATTCTCACTTCACCCAACCAGGTGCAGTTAACTCATTGGCCGCACAGCATCCAGCTCTGCCGACCAATGAGCGCATTGCACCTGGAAATTGGAACCCAGAAACTATAACCGGTATTATTTTGGTTTGCCAAGTCCATTTGCAGCATATGCTGGCAATGTTGCCATTGGCAAGAGTCGCTCAGCCGACCGGCAGCCAATGGCAGTGCTGCACTTGGCTTTTGCCATGACATAACTATACCCGGTATTATTTTAGGTGCATCAAGTCCAGGTGAAGTAGTGCCATTTGCTGATGTCATGCGTGTTGGTCTCAGAGACTTGTTTGACAGCCGACGGAAAATGGTTCTTTGTAATAACATTCTGGGCAAGGACAGAGTGAACGGCTCTCAATTGATGACAATGGATTATCTGTGGCGGGATTAATGGCCTCGCAAATGCATGCACAATACCGCAGATTGTAAAATGCTTTCAGAAAAGATATATATATAGAATCTTTGGTCATAAGGTACTAGGCCAACTTGGAAAGCTCGTTACGAACTGGGACGCATTTTTTGCCAGTGTGCGAAAGCGATGCAGATAACCATCCCCTGTTCTTCACTTATGCCATATCAAGGGCGCGCTGTTGCCTGGATTCTCTCCACAGAAGCTTGTGACGGCTCTCATCTGCTCCAAAATCAGAGGTGGTCAAAATACTGCTCAACTTGCAGATATCTGCGCTGTAGATGACTTACCTGGAGTTCAAGTGGTCTCAAAGTAAATTTTTAATCCAACATATGGCACATTATAGACGAGTGACGCAATTGATTCCCAATGAGTCTTGTATTATGACATGTCATCGTCACAAAGTGCACAAGAACTCTGAATCCGGTGACACCCGCAGAGATCCAGACTGGACACCGTGGTGCATGGCTATGATGGATGGGAAAAACTCTGATGAAGAAGGTGAGAAGGGCAGAGGAATCTTTATAACAAAGCGGAAGAGCTTATGTGATGACCTCGAGGATAACAATAATAATCTCTATCGGAAGAAGATGATTGTTGAGCTCGGTCTAGGTATTTGTGCGGAAGGTTTGGAATTGAGGACTAGTGGGAAGGACCCGATGGCCTTCCCCAGCACTGGAACTACTTTAGTGCTGACTGGAGAGCGGACTAAACCTCGTGCTGGACATACAGACTATGAAGTGGGAATCGATGAAGTTAACAGTCCCCCTTCTCCGCCATCCTACTTCATGATGTCAAGCGGCGCAGATGGATTCGGCCTCGTGCTTGCACCCTACAGTCATGTCTGTTTATCCCATCCCAACAGAGAGTTATACAGAGTTCCAATGAAGAGGTGTGAAGTACCACCATATTCTGTTCTTGTCTGCCGAGGGGATGTTTATCACCACGAGGAAGGATTTGAGAGCAATAAGGGTCTTCAATACAAGTTCCCGATCCGATCTCACATATTCCTCAAAACTGAGCAGCATCAAAGTGAAGAAGGAGAATATGTCGTTGGACATTGGGAGGGCAATTCGAAATTGAAGTGATGAAGGGCATCTGTCCAGCCGTGTTGAAGCCTTAGTTGGGTATGAATCCGTAGAGTAATAAACACAATTCCAATAGAACATGATAAAAGAGATACTGCATGGATTCTTTATATAGTCAGATCAACTTCACAAATGTAACAAACACCACATGCAGAAAGCTATTCTCCACAGAAAGCTCTACCTACAGGAGCTGCATATTCTAAACCTCTTCAGTAGATGCAAGAAACGATAGCAGATAGTAAAACCTGGTATTATATTACATCGTTCACTATCCCCGGTAGAATTTTCAGTTCCTGAGAACAGGAGTCTGGCCGGGTATAAAGTTGGGTGGGTGTAGACCAAGTGCACAAACCCCATTACCTGGGGGTACTCCGGATAACCTCAGCCAATGGCGTTGGTGCACCTGGCGTTTGGGAGGCCAAAATAATACCCGGTATTATTTTGGGTCGGTATAGACCAAGTGCACCAACCCCATTGGCCGAGGTTGTCCAAACTACCACCGGCCAATGGCGTTGGTGCACCTGGCTTTTGGGAGGCCAAAATAATACCGGGTATTATTCCTAGTTTCTCAAGCCAGGTGCAGTGCACTCATTGGCCGAAGCCCACTTATTCGTGGTTCATGTTGAATACAGACGCATTTGGTATGTACGCATCAGCTCCACGAGTTGGTGCAAAATGCTGGGAAGTATGTGACTTCAGCATTATGTAGTTATTACTTGAGTGGTTTTGGGGTAATCACCATGACCAACTCGTACCTGTTTAGCCACTTTGAGTATGAACTCGTCGTATAGCGATTGTATTTGGCCGCAGAAATTAACTGAATTTCGAGTATTACTCTTGATCTGAGTCAAGTGGTCTAGAAATAAACAAAAAATTGAAATCAGAGTTGAAACGGATTGTTCACGTTTGATCCTTTATCAGACTGCAGTAGCGAAATAAATCTATCTTAATCGTCTCTGTATCGTCGTTATCGGGGTCGTACACTCAATCAAGCTTCTCTCCATTCCTGCTTTCCCTCATCCTTCAATGGCTCCTCGCACTCGCTCCAAACCCTCTGCCCCCGCCCCTGCTCGCGCTTCGACTGGCGGTCGGGCCTCCGCTCGCTCTCGCGCCCCTTCTCGCAGCCCTGGTCACGATAACTCTGTCACCGCCGAGTTTCAGTTGTCAGACTGTCCCAAAGCTGACCACAGGCTGTCTCCCTTGGATTTGCACAGACCCCCCCCTATTCTCTCGTCATATTAGGGAAGGGAGAGTGCTTGAGCTGAAGGAGAAGTTCCTGAGGGAAGGATTCACCTCCTCAATCTCCCGAATCCTTGCCTGCAAAATGCTCCTTCCTAGTGAAGGCAGCACAACCCCCACCCTTCAAACTTTTTACATCGATGGTGGCCATCGCGTTGCGGCTCTCCAGAAGTGCATTCGTGAAGACCCGGAAGGGCAACATCCGTATGCTGCTTCATTCAGTAACATCGATGTGGCTTTGATCAGGCGCCCAGGGACAGAAGAAGTTTCCGATGAGTACTTCACACCTTTTGAAGTACTCGGGCTGTCCATTAAAGCAAACACACTCACACATGATGTTGCCCTTGTTTCTTTGGCAGACCGAGTGTGTTCTGTGGTCCAACTGCTCACGACCAAGGACATGCTGGGTGAACCGAATCGGAAGTGCATTCAGGTCATCATGGACAGCCAGTTGTCGATATCCAAACTGGGCTACCAAGCCATCAACAAGCACGTGACTGCTGCGAAAGGCTTCCGGACTGTGAACAACAAAGCGTTTGAGTTCTGGAGTTCCGTACCGAGCATGTTCACCAAGGAAATTCTCGCTGCGGAACAGGAAAGGGCCGTTAAAGAAGGCCGTGACATCAACGACGATGTCTTCAAGCAGTCCGTAGACATGTATGGCTGCAACATGGATCTCGTTTTCATGGCAGACTTCCGTCGCGGCTCGGAGTATCAACAAAGGTTCATCTTGCTGATCACAGCTCTCTGGACTCGCATGAGAGATCTGCGTCAGTTGAGCAGGACGACAAGAGCATTTGGTAGTCCTTTCGTTCGTGTTTTAATTGAAGTGTTCAAGATGTCCGAGCCGGTTGCTGCTCACAAAATGATGGAGCCTCCGCTCGAACATTTCTATTCCGAGCTCAAGATCACTGGGTCAGGAAAGGAGACTGTCATTGCGAACAGTATCGCTGAGACCCTCCTGCACTTCAATACCGACGACAACAGCGGTACGAAGCATGCTCTCGTCTCCGACGAAATGTATGAGCAGCTTCGCTTTTCCACGGGCGTTGTGGACATGGAAGAAGACCAAAGGGTCATTGTTCATAATGAACAGCCATCTGAAGATGCGCCGAAGCCATCTACGCCCCAATCAGATGAGCCTTCTACCCCTTCTACCCGTTCTGGTCCTACTCCTCTTGCCACTTCTACCCCTCCTGCTCCTTCTACCCCTCCTGCTCCTCGTGCTCATTCTACCCCTTCTACTCCTTCTACCCCTTCTACTCCTGCTCCTACAACCCCTCCTGCTCCTGCCACTTCCGTTCCCGCCCCTTCCACCCCTCCTGCTACCCCTCCTGCTCCTGCCACTTCCGTTCCTGCAGTTGAGCAGGCTCAAGGAACCCCTGATGCCACTGTGGCAGGTTCTGAGAAGCAATTGGGATCTGTTCTCCTCCGTCTCCCTCTCAATGCACCACCGCTTGCGGTGAATGAGCCAGTCGAGACACTTCGCAGGTCGAAACGGAGAGAACAGAGAGTCTACGGGTTGGCGGCGACAGTCAGGCAGAGTCGGAGGTAGAAGAAGAGTCCGAAGAGCCCCTTCCGAAGCGCAGAAGACTGGAAGTTAACCGTACGGTTAAACGTTCAACCGAGGAGATTCCATTGTTCAGCGATGAGCAGGAAAATCCCCTCCCCGACAGGGTAGTCGATGAACGGATTATGGATATTCTCCCGAACACCATACCGTCAGACTCTAGGGCCAGGTACTATATCGACGGCAAGCTGTACGAAACAATCCGACAGGAGATTTTGAGTGCAGCTGCTGCCGATATGAATTGTATAGCGTGCAGTGGTCCAGCTTGCTGTGCAGAGAAGTTCTTTGCAACAGCTAGGTCAACTCTCAATCTCTTGGGTGCCCATGTACTCAGTGGTATCTTCCGTTCTTCGACTGTGGGCAACGCAGCACATGAACTGTTCACGTTCTACGCCCAGAAGTTCAAACCTGTTCATTCTTCTGCTGAAGACAGTTCCAATGATCCCTGGCATCAGATTCGAAACAAGGGTGAGGTAACAGCAGAGCAACAGGCCTCTCGTTTGGGAAGGTTCTCTATCTCAAGGAAGAAGATTTGCGACGATCTCGAGCAGATGGATGAACATCAATTCAAGAACAAGATGATTCTCGAGGTCGGCAAAGCAATCTGTGCCGAGCTAATGTACTTGGGCCTAGGAATCCATGAGCCTGTGGCCTTTCCTAAAACCGGTTTACGTCTTTTGCTGACCTCTGATGGTGCTCCAGATCAAGACTTGCACACAGACCTACCGGTGGTCATCAATGATTCCGATTTCCCACCTGGAAGATCGTACTTTCTGATGGCAAGCGCGGCTGATGGGTTCTGGCTTCGTGGAGCGTATTTCAGCCACGTCTGTTTGACGCGTGCAGACGCTGAGAAGTACAAGACGCTTGTTATGGACATCTACGTGCCACCGTATTCTCTCTTCATCGGTCGTGGTGACTTCTACCATGGAGGCAAAGGATTCAGTAGTTCAGCGGAAAATCGCCTAACATATGGTCTTCCGGTTCGTTCTCATCTCTACCTTTTAAGTGACGAAGAAGAATTGGCGGATGCTATCGAAACAGTCAACTACTGGGATGCACCTAGTGCGCGATAATCTGCAAGAATACTGCTTTGCCTCTCCCTCTACAGGCAGCATCTGCTTATCTTAAGCTAGCTTCGGTAGTATACTTCCTTTACCACAACTAAATCTACTCCTATTCATGACTTTGAAAATATTAGCACGGTCAGTCTACTGCACTATTAGAGTTCCTCTACCTCTCACCCCGCATAGCTTCTACACCCTACATCGTACAGACTGATCTCTTTTCCTTTCCTACATGCATGGCACAGTTTTGCAAGACTGCCACAATTCCACATCACTCGAGTAACCAAGGTCTTGAATTGTTCTTCTTAGTATACTAACAGTAGTTGAGATGCAAACCTGGCAGCAATTCCATTGGCTGCCGCTGCGTTCATGACAGCCAATGATAGTGCTGCACTTGGGCTGGCCACACCCAAAATAATACCCGGTATTATTTTGGCATGGCAAAGCCCAGGTGCAGCACTATCATTGGGCGTGGGCTGACTGGCACCGCTCAGCAAATGAAAGTCTGTTATTATCGCTCAGGTAGATTGTAGTACTACAACGTTGTACGAGTTCAGATGCAAGACTTTTTATTGCTGATGGTACTCTTGATATCTGTAATTGGACGCCTAAACTGTCCTACTTCTCTGCAGTCCAGTAGCGCGATCCATAGTCAACGAGTATCTCTTCTCCAGCTCGAACATCTACTACAACCTGCGCTAGGATGAGATCAGGTTTTGCTACTGCATACTTGAAGTCGCAAGTAGGATTGACGTCTTTGTGAACTCGGAACTCTGCATTTTTTCTGCGTTGCACATTTGCAACTCTCTCCATTCCGTCAATGGTCCTACTGTCGTTGAGGTAGCTGCAGACATTGTATTCCGCTGGTACAAGATATATCTTGTCGACCGGTGCTTCTTCTCCGATGACACTGGTCTCCATCTCCATGTTGAAGTTTTGGAATCTTTCACCAGTACAACTGAACCCGTCCGGTCCGTACAGGCGACTGCGTTGCGGTTCATTCTTCCCAATCTTCCCGTATAAAATTGTCCCATTATACCATCCAACAACAGAGCCCCTCTCTAAATCTTCTGCGGCAAAAACCCCCAATCCTCCCTCTCGAACTGTCGATGCAGCAACAATAACGTTGTGAAAGGAGGCATCTACTGCAAGCATCATCTCAGGGTCAACGGAGAAAACCTTGCCTAAATCTTCTACGCCCCATTCATTCATTGGGACTTCGGCAAGTCTTCGGAGCATGCTTTGATCCCGCGCAACAGAGGAGACAAATCGCAACATATGCAGTGGTAGTGAAGATACCGACGGGAATCCATCAGGCGCATCACTTCGATGTCGAAGTCTTTCACTTCCTACATTGCTCCTTATCGAGTAATTCCATTCTTTGTTAGCGAGAATACTCGATATGTCATTTTTGGTTGCCTCCCCAAAAACTCCATCTCGACCTTGCCTAACAAAGCAATCCAGCAACAACGGCTGAGCTGATCCATGGCATGTGGCGTCTTTTTCACATCCAATAAACTTGCGATACAGACCATCTCTCATTGTCATGCAAGCTATTGCAGTAGAATACGTTCCGGAGAATAGATCTACCACAATGTCTCCTGGCTTTGAAAACCTTGAAATAAGCTCTCGAAGTATGGACAGAGGCTTCTGCTCCGCACGTAGCCTTTTGTCTTCGAAGTTCAATGACTCACCAGGTCCGAGCTTTGGGCAGTTGTCGATTGCGTTCACGTACCCTGGATGTCGTGAAAGGTCACGGTTATGCAAAGAATAGTCAACCATTTCAAACGCGGCAGCTCCCATCCCACGTTTGAAACTGTGCACAACAAACTCGTGAATGTTGTGTAATGAACACGATTTGTTCATTGGGTTTTGGATGAATACGTAGGGACGACGGCTTAGAATGAGAGGAACATCGTCTGTACGCATGGATTGTTCCCCGCTTTCTGCATTTTGAAGAGCTTCTCCCCACCCAACCAACTGTTTGATACTGGAAAATATCAGGGCATGTCCTCCAGGGCGCAGCATTCGAGAAATGTCCTTTCCAGTACGAAACATTTGTGCGCTATTGATGTCATCATAGTCTGAATTGGTCTTGCCTTTCTCCCTCCGCGTGTTGAAGGGTGGATCGGTGAGCACAAGTTGTGCTTGTCCATCAATAGTATTCCCTGAAAGCATGCCAATGGAATCAGTGTTAACCCGGTGCACTAACCTCGAGGCTGTACAGTTGTAAGCCACGCAAAATCTCTTCATGACCTTTTTCAATTGCACAATATGATCCGGTACCCCCTCTTCCTCACCCACTGCCTCCGCTGACGGTGTATCCTCCGCAACATCTTGCATAACCGTGTCCACTGCGGACGAAGCCCTCCCATCCATGCTGGATGTATACTGGGATCCAGAGTCATTGGTAGGTTTCCTTCCACCTGTACCTAAACGGCGAGTGCTGTGCTGCATTGATTCATTCGACTCAAGACGATCTCTTTCTCGAGAAAGAGATCTGGATGCTGCGTTGCGCTGTTCAGTCTCGTAGAGAATTTTCAAGTCGCAGACATCAACTGGCTTCACACGCATTTCACGGTTCCAGTTCTTCCATACCTTGAGTCTTTCTTGACCATCCAATGCGATGGATTGTTCTATTCTTGCTTCGATGAAGGCGTTCAATCCGAACCGGTCAGGCTGATGGAAAAATTTAGTGCGCAGCCCTTCCATCTGGTTCGTACTTGATCCGAATACATCAATGCATATCATACAGTCATACACAGACACTAGTACGGCTTCTGTCAAAGACCTCAACCTTGCATCAACAGAGATATCCAAAGTGCCTGGATAACCTGCATTCTCGCGGAGTTTCACTACCGGGCACGGAAGCAGAAGATCTGAGTAGTGGTCAGGATGTGCCCACCCGTCAGTACGATTAGCAAGACAGATGAATTGGAATTTCTCAGAGTCGAAAACCATGTATGGGCGACACATCATGTAGGCGCTTTCGAAGCCCAGAATCATCGCTGTTGTATCCCAGGCAGACATGACCCTTTCCAAAACGACACCCACAGACTCTCCGTTTGCTCTTGTGCGCTGGAAAGGGGCGAATGTAGAAGTCTCTGTATCCCTCCCAGTTCTACGACGCTTCCTACCCCGGCGAATGGGTGCATTTCTGCGTCTAGTGAGGGCAATGTGCACAAATGAAATCATAAACATCAGCCTTCCAAATACTTTGTCTTCTTCTGTTAATGTTCTACCCTGTGCACTTCTTCCAGAACGAAAATACTCACAGGTGAGGACTTCGCGACACAATGGAGAAGCAATTTCACCACTTGTAGACATCCCAAACAACTGCTCGCCGACTGATGCTCTTTTCTCGAGAGATGTGGGAAACTCCATCGCAAAATTGTTCTGAACTTCAACCGGCCTTCCCCATACAATACAGAACAACTGCCACAGACAGCGAACCATTTTGGGATTGGGTTCTTCTATGCGACTGTAGGGGCGAAGCACACGAAGAATTGACAAGCAACTCTCGTACTGTGGCTGCCTCAGCACAGTTTCTGCCAAATCTTAGCGCTGAGATCCCACGGCGAGCCATCGCCTAATGGATGGCATATTCACGTCGCGAATTGTAACCATGCTTGAGCTTCCTTGTTTTTCACCTGCGTTTCGCTCCCAGTACCCATCTCTAAGATCCAAAGTAAGATTCAGGTACTCAATGAAAGTCATCCTCTTCTGCCTGGATGCCATATCGTTCGCGTTTGATGCTTTCACACTATCTAGAAGGAAAGCAGCACTTGTAATCGGAGATATGTCGACTTCTTCTTCAATCATAGGAACAGTGAAATCACGCGGAAGCTCACCGTTCTCTATGAGCTTGATTACAGCTTTAGAACGATGCGCACCATCCAGCACCTCTACATCACCGGCAATGATCCGACCGGTAATTGGGTTGTTGTCATTGTAGCCGTAAACCTGAATGCTCTCGGCAATAACATCGACGTGCCTGTAGTCGATTTCTCGAATCTCGACATATCTTTTGATCTTGAATGGGTCGATGTGCAATAGCCCATTGCGCCGCTCACCATGAAGGGGACGCCCAGAGGTGCTCGTTAGATTTCTCTTCTCAGAGGCCATCGAGAAATAGATTCTTCACCTCAATCAGCCACCAGCAGAAAACAATCTTCTCTCCTACCTGCCGTTAAAAACCTTCGGCAACAATCTTGATAAACCTTAAATGCACAGTTAAAGAGTTAACCTGAATATTTTCAGGTATACTTTGGCTAGGTAGGGTACGTAATGAGGAATAATTAGGTTCTTCGGCGGCCTTTCAATACAATTATTTCGCCAACGGACATTTCCATTTTTGTTTTGAATTTGAAGTCCCCTCGAGAGATTGAGTTTGAAATCTGCCATCGGAGATTTCAAAACCAATCTCTTGAGAGGACTTCATCTTCTGTTCGAACTTGTAGACTCGTTCTTACAACCAGTATATAAATATACACATTGATTTCACTGCATCATTCTCGATCCCTGCGTCTGTTTATACATACACGTCTAGGTTCCGTTATATTGCCACAGCAAAAAATACACCCAATCTACTGGTAATGGCTTCGAGCAGCTCGGAATAAGATCTTTATTTTATGGTGATGAATGTTCCAGAGAGATGATCATCACGATGTTGGTCTCCCATGTCGCTTGGGACAGGTGTTAGTAATTTATAACCGTTACGAGTTATGCAAGTATAAAAATAGTAACCTACCAATTTTCTCTCTATCATTCCACACGGATACAAGCTGTACAGTTTCGTCATCTTTCCTGTTTCCTCAGTCGATACCTCTTCCATTCTTTTCCTGGGAATACCCATTATGCAAGACCCAACAGACTTTGTCTCCGAAGGATCAGTTATTGAAGTAGAATGGAGTTTACGAACGAGAGGAAGGAAACAGAAAAAGGTTTGGTGGGGTGCCAAAGTTTTGAGTACTGCCAAGCCGGACGCGTCCGGAGAACATCGTTTGACTGGAAACTTGTTTGTTACGCTGCAATATCAATCTGAACACGGTTTCGACCAGTCAGTCTTTACAGCAAAATTATTCAAGAACAATTCGCTGCTGGACATTGACTCTGGAAACATGCTACGTTGGAGGTTTGGAGAGCAACTAGCACTAGAGCAGACGATCTCGTCTGCGGGTGAAGACAGTTTCCATAAAAAAGACTGCAAACAAAACTTGTTGAGTCGATCCAAGTCCGAGCCGCGCTTAGTTTGCGATGAGAGTCCTCCTGGTCCTAACATCAATGAGGACATATCCAAGCTGTTTCAAAAGGTATCCTACCTCGAAAGGCAGATTCTCAACTGTCGCGGTTCATCAAGCGCTACTGGACCCATCTTCGGAAACATTGTGTGCGACTACCTGTTCCAGAGAGTTGGCTTAAAACTGGACAAACCCCTGTCCTCCAAAATCACGAAGTCTGAAACAGGCCGGGAAGTGAGCTCCTTGGTGCAAGACTATGTGACGGCAAGAGCAGATTGCTCGCTTGAACAGTTTTTACAAATTTCCAGGCTATGCGAAGAGAAGAACAACCCAAACACAATTTTCCTGCCGAGCGTCGAGGCGGTTCGAATTTCAACTGGGAGAGAAAAAGAGCTATCGATCCACTTTGGAACATACTATGACCTCTGCAATACTTTAGCTCCTTCTATGTCTGCATGCACGAACTCTACTATCCTCAAGTGGAAGAAAACACGACACGATTCTGGGTCTTCTGTCATTAGAGTTTTGGGAACTCTAGCAGACAGTGCTTCAGAAGATTTTATTCCATCTACAAAGGCTGTTCTTGTTGGTTCCTCTTTATACAGGAGATCTGAAAACATCAGTAGTACTGTCGTTCTTACTCGAAAATCTGATGAATACGACTATGTCAATTGCAGCTATTCGTATCCTTTGGAAGCTCGCTTCCTCTCAAGTCGAGAAATGCAGGAGAACTTTGAGCTGCCGGACAGCAAAAATTTCAAACTGGCCAACTCGTTCTCACTGACCTGGAAACCTGTTCAAGGCCCTCGTCCACATGGAACTTTCGAGCGCGTTCTCAAGAATGTTGTGTTGGGAACTGCATACTTGAACCTCCCAGCATGCATTTTCAGTGGACACACCATCTGCAGCGAGCTAGACACAATTGGACATGACGTTATTGTTGGACAGAATAGTTCCCCTGTCGATGCACCTCATCCTACCGTACACGATGTCGCCTCCGAGTAAAATGTTTTCTATCTTTTCTAGATGGGTCTACAAGACTGTTCAGAATTAGTCAACATCGATTAAGTCGATGGTATCCATCGATACATGCTCCGTATCTTTCTGGCCTGTTCCTTCGTCCAGGGACTGTCTGCATTCTGTAACAATGATTGCCCTCCACTTGGCAAAATATCCCTGAAAATAATACCGGGTATTATTCTTAGGTTTCGTCCAGGGATCGCCTGTAGTCGGTACGAATGATTGCCCTCCACTTGGCAAAATATTCCTCAAAATAATACCCGGTATTATTTTCCGCATTACTCTGCGAGGTGGAGCTACGGCATTGGATGGGACTGCACAGGCCCCGAAGCTACTAGAGGCGTGCTCAATGACAGGGTAAAACTCTTAACCGTAGTAGACATGACGCTTTCTAGTCGCAGAGTGAGCTGAAAAATAAGAACGATAGCTATTGTTTCCAGTACACCATGTAGTACGTAGCATGGTGCGGTGCACCTTTTCCACGCACATCCTAGACAGTTTCAAATCTAAAGGTTTTTATTTCTCTTAAGTCTCTCGTAGTAGTCGGTTCCCTTCAAAGGCTATGAAACTTTACTTATCCGCTTCCATTATCAATCTTCCTCATCAAGGAAAACTTCAACGTAGCTTTCACTCCCATCTTCTTCATTTCCATGTCCGCTATCCTCCTCAAACGCGGTACTACGCTGTTCCAAGTGTTGTTCATCGAATTTTTCGTTAGTAATTGTCAGTACATCTTCGCAGAGATGCCTCTTACAGATTCGGTCACTCGGCAACATCGCCTTTCCTAATTGTTTGAGCTCGTCTTGTACACTTTCTTCGAAGGTCTGACCTGATTGTACCTTGAAAATTTCTAGAATCCCGGAAGCGATTGCATAGACAAATCTGAGTGAATTGCAGGAACGTCGCAGGAAAACCATTCTACTCGTGCATTGAAGGAAAGCAATTGCAGTGTTCAGGGCTACCTCCAGGATATTGATTCTCCTTCGAGTCATCCTTTTGGCCACACATCCCGATATCTCGACTTCGTACTGAATGATGACAACCATCTCTTTCCGCTCAGCGATGAATTGTATCAAGATCTCGGAATTCTTGTCATCCACAACTTTCCGTTCCTCAGGCCTTAGATTTCCGTTGGTCACACGGGTATCGGGGATAACATCCATATCTCGAATGAGATCGTGAGTTGGAAACTCGAAAGTGATAGAGGCGTCCGTTTCCAACACTAGAGCGAACCCCAGTTCGACAAGGAATCGATGGCGCACCTGCTCTCTAGACTTGTTCAGGAAACCGAGCACCTTTGTCAGCGCAACTTTCGTAACAGCCAAAGATATTTCACGCTTGCTCAACTGTCCACCATTTCCATCTGTTTTCCTCCGCTTCCTAGCCCCTCCGTCAATGCTTCCTGCAGGCTGGTTTCGGCCATCGCCAGTGGCACCATAAACAACTTCTTCGATTATTTTGTCCGGAATGTACTTGTTCTCCTTCCAGACGTTGAACGCATTCGAATCGCGTCCAGAGCTCGAGCCTTCCACTGTACGGCCTGTACCCGACTTTTCCTTCTGAATGTTCCGCAGGAGAGACATCACCACTTGGAATCGCAGCTCGATGTTGTTCTTCCCGCTGTTGGATTGGAACACATCTCTCTTGTCATTGCTCTGCTTCGCAAACATCATGACAGAGAGCAGCCTGCAACCACGGAGGTCGTAGATTCCTTGGTTGGTGTAAATTGTCGCCCCAGCATCAATCTTGTCAACCAGCAAAGGTACAACAGTTCCAAATACTGCACACAGAAAATTGTAAGAAAACGATAGTTCTGCTGACTGCGAGATGCGCAAACGGTCCCTGTCCTTGTCAGTCATCCCCTTCTTCGAATTGCCCTGACTCTGCTGTAATAAACCATCACAGATGTCTTTCACACCCTGTAATTCCGTTACTATAAACTCGACGCGACTCATCAGCTTTTCGATTTGCTGGCGTTGGGACGTTCGATCATCGTCGATTTCATCCATCCTCTCCCCAATACGACGAACTTCCCCAGTCACTGTCCTGAATCCCTCTCGAATAATCCCTGCTAGGCAGTCATTTGGATTTTCCTCGCGACGCTGAGATTCCATCTTCCGTCAAGCTTCGACTCTCGTTCCAATCGCAAAGTGTCACTCCAGACGATTTTCCTGCAACGAGAATGCTAGCAATAGTAACAAATAATGCCAACTACTCTACTCATATCCTCGGAAAACGACCGATTTTCTCCTACCTTTTTTGTAACGGTCATTTCCATGTGACCATGCATGCTCTACACTTCTCACTACTAGTAGCTTCAGAATATTTTCCTCTCTTCTCTACTTGAACTCACATGCGAACACATTGTACAACCCTATCCTGGACAACTATTGCAACATTGAATCTCAGAAAATACCAATCACCAATTACTATCAAGGCAGTACTTGCAGGCAGCACAAATCACTGCCGGAGCCAGTATATTTTACTGCCTGATTCTAATGCCAGGTCATTTGCCAGGGCAGTACTGTACGGCAGTACATTCCATTGCAGAAATCATCAAAAATCACTGCATTGCACTACTGCCCTGTGGTACCAGCAAAAATTACTAGAATTTGCTATCGTACAGTACTGCATTCTGCTACATACCGTACTGCCAGGAAATTTTGTATTTTACTGCCTGCGGCACTAGAACTGAAAAAATTAAAATAGTAATTTTACTGCCTCAGGCACTACATTGCTCAGGCAGTGATTTTTACTGCCTCAGGCAGTAAATTTACTACATTTTTTGATCTCAAACTCAGTAGTGCGTTGCTTCAAGAACAGTTCGCGGAGCAACACCAAACGATCGACCTTCAGGAACGAGCCGAACCCAATCGGTCTCTGCTAATCTGCTAACAATGCTGCGACAAACATATGCCATATCTTATGCTTACGCCGCTCTCACTGCTCCCAAAGTTTCTAATGAAGAGGTGGAAAGCAGTGTTGCCGCAATTGTAGATTCCCTGTTTTGCGCCATTGTCACCCTAGGTGCCATGCCTATCATTCGCGCGCAAAAGGGCGGACCTGCCCAACTCGTGGCCAACATGCTCGAACGCAGAATTCGCGAGGATCTCATTGGTAGCAATAATATTTTTGCAGAGTCTTCAGGTTCAATCACTGCATCCTCGTCTCGACCCTTGCTGATCCTCATCGATGGAAGCATTGATCTTCCCGTCATGCTGCATAACACATGGATCTAGCAAGCGCTTCCGCATGACAACTTGGGATTGAAACTCAACCGCGTGATGGCCTCAGCAGACTACAAATTGGTAAGTGAGAATCTCACCCCAGAACCTCTGATTGTAGAAGAAACCACCTCAGCAGCTCATTCAGAGGGAGATTTAGATGTTAGATACATTTCTGAAAGAATAGGGGAAGCGGGCATCAATGTTTAACGTACTCGCAAGACAAACGCAGGGGGTGATGTGGATAATGAAAATCGTCCTAAAGCTCATACAGATGGCAATGTCGATATAACTGGGGCAAATATGGAAGCTGGTGACACCGAAGGGAGAGAAGTGGAATGAAATGATGGTGCCGATAAGTCCTTAGAAGCTATTTTATCGGAGCAGAACACATCGAAGGCAACATGGTGGGAAGTGGCTCTTGCAATGCTACAGGACAGAGATATATTCTTGGACAGAGTCGTCCGTAAGCTAATCGATGGCATTCCAGGCAGTGAACTGGGAATTCGCACTTTAGCAAATCGGCTGCATTCATTCAACTAGATCAATCGCATGATACATTCTGAACTCAAGGCATTACAAAAGGCGCAAACGCGACTTATCTGTATACATTCCAATAAACAAGTATCATGGTACAACACCTATTCGCACAATTGCCCTTCAACAAACAAAAATCCATTAGCAATGTCCCAAAACCACTCACACCCTTCCGGTAAGAAACCGCCTCAACCAATGCAACGCCTTTCCGTGCCTCAATTGTGACGTCATACTAAACATAGTATGTCTCCTCACCAAGGCCGTCATTAATCTCCTGTGAAAAAAAAGGCTCTCACGAAGCGATATGTACTGCAACGTTCTGGCACAACCTCACAATACAAAGATTGGTAGACCCACCCTAAAGCCACTTGACAAACATCAAACGTCATCCTTTCCATCTTATCGACCTATGCCCCCTCACTCGTTAAGTGTTGGCGTTCCTCGTTTGGCCAATGGCAGTGCTGCACCTGGACCTGGTACACCCAAAATAATACCGGGTATAGTTTTGCCATGGCAAAAGCCAGGTGTAACACTACTATTGGCTGCCAGTCGGCTGACCAATTTCTGCCAATGGCACTGCTGCACCTGGACCTGGTACACAGCTCGCACGTCCTCTCCACCGATGATGGTCTTTGGAATGGCCATTTGTGCGCGCTGTTGTGTAGGACGTTGTTTGATTTACGCAGAATAGAAGATATGGATCACCAAGAAAGAAACGATAGTGACATGTTCTGCTCATGTTTTGTTGTGGTGGGGTTCAAGTGGAGGTTAATGCTATGAACTTTTTGAGGAGTTTGGGTGTCATGCGACAAGATTTTTGGTAAGTGCACGATGATGTATCTATCTTTGCGGCTGGATAGTGGGCTATTGCAGGCTATTTCGCTTTATGGGAGTTGATAGTGATAGGGGAGATTGTATGTTTGGTTGGGAATGTGCCTGTATGTGTCTGCGTGAGTGTGTGTGTGATGAGGAGGATAGGGATGCAGCCTCAGTTGTTTGTCTTGAAGAACCAAGGTGGTAAATAGACTTGTACAAGTTGGCGTTTGAGTTTGTATGGAAGAGAATGGCAATGTGGCAGGCAGAATTGCATTATTAATGACAAGTCTGATTGATTTAAGGTTGTGAAGGAATGGTAAAAGACATTGTGGAAACCGCCGCCAAAAAGCTTATTCGAAGGGGTATTGCCGTGTCAGGTGTGAGGTGTGTGTTGTGTACGTCGGGACTTGAACCCGAGATGGTGTGATATAGTGCGAGTAGTGAGACTGGGCCTGTAATCTGTAAAAACCATTATACAACATGTCCCGTGTGACTTGGTGGCAGTACGAGGATTAGGAAATTTATCCCGCACTCCTTGGCCGAACAGGAGCCAGCTGATTACGCCTATGAGTGCACTGCACCTGGCCGGTGAAACCCAAAATCTATACCCGGAATTATTTTCACTTCACCAAAACAGGTGCAATGCACTCATTGGTCACACACCAGCCAGCTCAGCCGACCAATGATTGTACTGCACCTGGCCGATGAAACCCAAAATCTATACCTGGTATTGTTTTCACTCCACCAAGACAAGTGCAATGCACTCATTGGCCACATTGAAGCCAACTCATCCAGCCTATGAGTGCACTGTAACTGGCCGATGAAACCTAGAATCTATACCCGGTATTATTTTCTCTTTGCGAAACCAGGCCTGGTTTGGCGAGTTTGTACTTGGTTTGGCTTGTACCGGTACAATGCACTCAATAACCGGACGAGATGGGACACCCTCTGCACATATTGGCCTCGCTCTAGGGGGGGCCGGTATGCGCAGTGCTAGGGATAATCACAGTTCCGAGTCCATCGTTTTCAGGACCAAGCCTGGACTAACCAGACCCAAAATAATACCGGGTATAGTTTTGCCATGGTAAAAGCCAGATGCAGCACTGCCATTGGCTACCGGTCGGCTGACTGATTTTTGCCAATGGAACTGTTGCACCTGGACGTGGTACACCCAAAATAATACAGGTTATAGTTTTGCAATGGCAAAGCCAGGTGCAGCCCTGCTATTGGCTGGCAGACTGCTGGCCACTTTTAGCCAATGGCAGTGCTGCACCTGGACCTGGTACACCCAAAATAATACCGGGTATAGTTTTGCAATGGCAAAAGCCAGGTACAGTACTATCATTGGCTGTAGGCTGACCCGACGGGCTGATCCCATTCCTCGGTTTTACCATTGTCGAAGTGCAGTCAGGTATCCGAGAGAAGTCGAAACTAATCAGTTTGGAGGCATGACGGTCAAAGGTTTTAGTACCCAGCCAAACTATTAAGTAAGATGCAGGTTCGAAGAGGAGTTTCATGCCTATCTGCTTGGATACCATTTCATTTCGGATTGAAGCTTCTACAGTATTCAGAAGGAAAGCTGCCTTTGTTGTCGGAGACATGTCTTCCTCCCACACAATCATAGCAAGAGTACAGTCCTCCGGAAGCTCATAATTTGCTATGAGTTTGATTACATTTTTGGAAGGATGTTCACCATTCATTATCTCTACCTCGCCCTCAATGATCCGACTGGAACCAACCAGCCTGAACCTTCAGTGCACACACTATCTGCAGCGAGCTAGACAGGATTGGAGTTACCGCTCGACAGAATAGTTCTCCTGTAGACCCATGGGTCGCACCTCATCCTACTGGACACGATGTCGCCTCCAAGTAAAACTTTTTCTATCTTTTCTAGATGGGTCTAAACCACTGTTCAAAATTATTCAACTCGATTAAACCGATGGTATCGATAGATACCTGCTCCATATTTCATATCCATATCAGGTGGAGCTACAGCATTGCTTGCGAGTAATTTGGCCCCGAAGCTAATAGAGAAGTGCTGATGAAAGCATGAACCTCTCAGTCGTCGTATAAATGACGTGTTACAGTTGCAGAGTGAGCTGAAAAAGTAATCACGATAGATTTTGCTTCCAGTGCACAAAGGAATACGTGGCAAATGTTCCACTCATATCCTAGGGAGTTCCATATCTAACTGGTTTTTATTTCTCCTAAGTCACCCTCGTAGTAACCAATTTACTTCAAAGGTTGTGAAACTTTACTTTTACGCTTCCATTATCAATCCTCCTCATCAAGGAAAACTTCAGTGTACCTTTCACTACCATTCTCTTCATCTCTATGTCCACTATCCTCCTCAAATGCTGCACTCCTCTGTTCCAAATGTGGTTCATCGAACTTTTCTTCGGTAATTGTAAGTACGTCTTCGCAAAGATGCCTCTTACAGATTCGCTCGCTCGGCAACATCGCCTTCCCTAATAGTTTGAACTCGTCCTGTACACTTTCTTCGAAAGTCTGACCCGCCTGTACCTTGAAAATTCCCAGAATCCCTGAAGCGATTGCATAGACAAATCTGAGTGAATTGCAGCAACGTCGCAGAAAAACCGTTCTACTCGAGCATTGGAGGAATGCAATTGCAGTGTTCAGGGCTACCTCCAGGATATTGATTCTCCTTCGGATCATCCTTTTGGCCACACATCCCGATATCTCGACTTCGTACTGAATGATGACAACCATCTCTTTCCGCTCAGCGATGAATTGTATCAAGATTTCAGAATTCGTGTCATCCACAACTTTCCGTTCTTCGGGCCTTAGATTTCCGTTTGTCACAAGGGTATCGGGGATAATGTCCATATCTCTAATGAGATCTTGTGTTGGAATCTCGAAAGTGATAGATGCGTCATTTTTCAACACTAGAGCGAACACCAGTTCGACAAGGAATCGATGACGCACTTGCTCTCTGGACTTGTTTAGGAAACCGAGCACCTTAGTCAGTACCACTTTCGAAACAGCCAAAGATATTTCACGCTTGCTCAATTGTCCACCATTTCCATCTGTTTTCCTCCGCTTCCTAGCTCTTCCGTCAATGCTTCCTGAAGGCTGGTTTCGGCCATCGCCAGTGGCACCATAAACCATTTCTTCGATTATTTTGTCCGGAATGTACTTGTTTTCCTTCCATACGTTGAATGCATTCGAATCACATCCAGAACTCGATCCTTCCACTGTACGGCTTGTACCCGACTTTTCCTTCTGAATTTTCTTCAGGAGAGACATCACCACCTGGAAACGAAGCTCGATGTTGTTCTTCCCGCTGTTGGATTGGAACACATCTCTCTTGACATTGCTCTGCTTCGCAAACATCATGACAGAGAGCAGCCTGCACCCACGGAGGTCGTAGATTCCATGGTCAGTCTAAATTGTCACCCCGGCGTCAATCTTGTCGACCAGCAAAGGTACAACAGTTCCAAATAATGCACACAGAAAACTATAAGAAAACGATATTTCTGCAGACTGCGAGATGCGCAATCGGTCCCTGTCCTTGTCGGTCATCCCCTTCTTCGAAGTACCCTGACCCTGACGTAATAAACCATCACAGATGTCTTTCACACCCTGTAGTTCCGCTACTATAAATTCGACGCAACTCACCAGCTTTTCGATTTGCTGGCGTTGGGACGTTCGATCATCGTCGATTTCATCCATCCTCTCCCCAATGCGACGAACTTACCCTGTCACTGTCCTGAATCCCTCTCGAATAATCCCTGCAAGGCAGTCGTTTTGATTTTCCTCTCGACGCTGAGATTCCATCTTCCGTCAAGCTTCGACTCTTGTTCTAATCGCAGTGTGTCCCTCCCAACGGTTTCAGTACTACGAGAATGCTAATTGCTAACAATAGTAACAAATAATGCCACCTACTCTATCCATATCCTCGGAAAACGACTGATTTTCACCTCTACTTTTTTCGTAACGGTCATCTCCATGTGACCACGGATCCTCTACAGCTCTCACCACTACTGGCTTCACATCAGTTTCCTCTCTTATCTACTCAAACTCACATGCGAACACATTATACAATGACCCTATCCTGGATAACTATTGCAATTTTGTATCTCAGAAAATGCCTATCACCAATTATTATTACAGCAGTACTTCCAGGCAGTACTATTCACTGCCCGAGCCAGTATATTTTACTGCCTGGTTCTAGTGCCTGGTCATTTACCAAGGCAGTACTGTACGGCAGTACATTCTATTGAAAAAATCATCAAAAATCACTGCATTGTACTAATACCCTGGGATACCAGCAGAAATTACTAAAATTTGCTATCTCACAGTACTGCGATTTGCTACATCGCGTACTGCCGGGAAATTCTGCATTTTACTGCCTGCGGCACCAACAATGAAAAAATTAAAATAGTAATTTTACTGCCTCAGGCACCAAATTGTTCAGGCAGTGATTTTTACTGCCTCAGGCAGTAAATTTACTACTTTTCTTAATCTCAAACTCAGTAGTGCGAATTTTTCGGGGAACGCTTGCCCCGAGATTTCGCCAGGTTGGCGCACTGTAATCGGCCCGATTTTTCTTGTCGTGCGCCCATGGCCCGCTGGCCCCACTTGACGTTATCATATTTTTCGCGCGAAAAATCAAACGTGTTGTCAATCCGTGGACCGTTGAGGTTGTGACTCGAGTCCCTTTTCGTTACCGTCATTGGCTCGTGGCCTGCGATTTCGTCATCGATGACGGTGGGACAGACAAAGTTGTCTAGCCAGTCGTGGCTCTTCACATCGTGTGAATCGTTTGCGCATGGACTCGTCGTCCAATCTGGCGTTCGTGCCTCCACCAACGTAAGGTGTCGAAAAAGAAACAGAGCGACGGCTCTAGCACGCATCACGCCCCCAACGCAAGGGTGGACGTCCCGACCACTCGTTGTGACTTCACTTCTCGTTCGTGCGGCTCTTCTCCTTCTTTTGTTGTAACGTACAACGCTGCGTACGCGTTCGATTCCTTCTTCAACGCTCGCGTGCGTTTCCGGGAGCCGTCGTGGCCTTTCACGTTGACGTTCGTCGCACGCATGCGAAGTATCGAGAGACGCTCTCTTCAGATACGTTCCGGCGGGGTTCCCGGGTAGGGCTACGATACCCGACCCACTTCACGAGGAAGTCTAACGTGTCATCTTCGTCTACGAGATGGTTGAGTAGGTCGTCTACTACGTACGTTGGACCATTGCGGTTCTTCTCGAGGTCTGCCTCGGTGGAATCGTACAGCTCCGGCGGGGGTGCGTTTTCAAAACGCGTACGCACCTCCGCCCGAAGTTCGGGCGGAGGTGCGTAGGCGACGCGGTCGGAGTTGACGCGTTCAACTACGTCTCCTCGTTGGATGACGAACGTTTGTACGTCTTTACGTAATACGCGGAACGGTCCTAACGCGTGGTTTCCGAGCTTCGTGCCCTTCCTGGTCCCGTCCGTCAGGTCGATGAATACGTATTCTCCCGCGCGGATGTTTCGATTCGAGACTCTGACTCGCTTGTCAAAATTTCGTTCGTAACGTGCTTGCGCGACCTTCAACGTTCGATACGCGTTATCCATCGTTGTGGCAATCTCAAGGACGTAAGTTGCTCGTCCTCCCCCTTCGGGTAGTTCGCGGTTCGTTACCGACGTGTGTAGCGCCAACGGTGGCGGTGGATTCGTGAGAATCAAGTCGAAGGGCGTCGTGCCCGTACTCGAATGCACATGAGTGTTGTACGCAAACTTTAATACGCATCGGCGTATCGATTCCAGTCGTTCTGGTTCTCGTTCATGTAATCACGGAGCATCGCCAGGATCGTCCTGTTGTAGCACTCCACTTGCCCGTTCGTTTGGGGGTGGTAAGTCGACGTGAACACGTTCGTTACGCCGATTTCGTTACAGACACACTGGAAGAACTTAGCAGCGAACTGCTTTCCGTTGTCGCTGATGAGTGTCCGTGGGGGTCCGTACGAGAAAACCCAAGCGTTGACGAACGCGCTCGCCACGGTGGCGTAATCGATATTTCGTAGAGGTACGACCCTAGTTAGCTTCGTAAAGCGGTCCGTTATCATGAGAATAAATCGGTTACCTCGCGTGGTCTTCGTAAGCGGACCTAGTAATGTCGATACATAGGACTCGCAATGGCTCTGTGGCCGGGAATAGTCGCAACGGGTTCGTCCCTTTGCGAAGTTCCACGCGGTTCTTCTCACATCCAACGCAGTTTCATACCGTTGCGTGGGTGTCGGCGGCCATCGCAGGCCAATAATACGTCCTCCGTAGGGTGTAGTACATGCGGGTTTGCCCGCGATTCCCAGAGAGGACGTGGTGATGCGTTAGCTCCAGCAGCCGCAGCCGTAACGAAGCCGGCACAACGATTTGCGCTCGTTACTCGTCATGAGGGTTCCGTCGTCGGAGTAAGCCACCGTGGCCTTCGAAGAATGCAGCGTCCTGCGTCTCGAACTGTCGCGCCAGTATCGTCTGACAGAAGGCGTCTTCGCGTTGAGCTTGATAAGCTCGTCCCTCGTATTGGGAAGCTGGACGTCAGCTGGTGGCACACGTGCCGAGTCATCTTCAGCAGCACGCTGTTCGTCGAGGAAATCCGGTTCCTCGTCGAGAACGTCTTCGAGCGACTCGTCGCGGTTGAAATCGGGTTCACTGTTGCCAGCCTTCGCTGCTCATGGTTGTTCGTCACGATTCGTGCTCGAAAAGTCACCGTGACCCGTGGCATTCGTTGAGAGAAGGCAGCCTTCTCTCGTACGGACATCGTTCTCCCTTGCCCACTTCGTGTGGGTTGTCGCCGACTAGTCGGCGCAGCTGCGAGTCGTCACGAGGACCGTGTCCCCATACGATGGTACGTCATCGTCGACTGGTCGACCGTCGTCGTAGGTAGATATCACGCGTGATAAAGCTTCCGGCACCTGGTGTACGCGCCCAGGTCTGTACGTAACCTAGAAGTCGAATTCGGCAACGCGTAGCCTCCATCTTAGTAGTCGACCGGACGTGTCCGTCAACGTCATCAGCCAACACAAGGCTTCGTGGTCCGTAAGTACGGTAAATCGTTGACCCTCTACGTAGGGGAGGAGCGACGTTATCGCCCAAACTACGGAGTAGCACTCGCGATCAGTTGCCGAATAACCACGTTCGGTTTCGTTGAGGGTCTTCGACCAGTACCCAATCAGCACCCACTCGTTGGGCTTATCTTCGTTCTGCTGCTGGAGGAACGTAGCTCCCACCTGATATGCCGGCGCGTCGGTATCGATCATGAACGGACGCCCTGCCTTCGGAAGGTGCAACACTGGTGGCGACACCAGTATCGAATTTAACGTTTCGAACGCGTTCGTCTGCGCGTTGGTTGGGTTCGTCCAATCGGGGGGAAGCGTCCTTCTTCAACATCTTGTTGAGTGGCTATTAATGTAGAGTGCAATTGGTGGCACTCTGTGGTGCTTTCTGTAGGACCAGCCGGGATGGCGGTCACTAAGAGGGTTCTAGAATCCCTTGCCGTGTCAGGGCGTGTTGAACTGGATCGCGCAATTGAACTTGCGTTTCGCACGTCGCTCGGTCGCGGTGGCGATCGGGTGGTACAACGGCGGAACGCCCAGGGGTCGATCGCAACACAGGATTCACGGGCCGGCGCTAGCCGTGATCTCAGGGTGAGATCACCGAGTAAACTCGAGCTCAACACGATCCACGCAGGGGTCGGAAATCCCTGGCCTAGCGGTATGCGACGCAACGCGCGGTCTCGCGGTGCGACGCAATGCGACGGTCGGTAAACGCGGCGCGCGCACGTACGTCGGCGATCGTGAGCAATCCGCACACAACGTTTCAACGTAATCGGTCCTCGCGATTCGCTCAACGCATAACTCGTAGCTGCGAAAGTGCTGGCTGCTTATTGGTAAGGTGCGGGGCAGAACGACCATTTTTAGCTAACTACCTAGGACAGGTTGTCCTTGCGCGGCCGGCCGGCGGCCGCGCGCTCGCACGCAAAATTGGGAAAATTTTGGGAAAAAGACTTTCGTCTTAAAAACCCAAAAAGGGAAAGTAAAGGGAAATTCGCGGAAATCACTACACGTGGCGCGGCTCGCGGTTTCGTGGCAACGTTCGCGCGCACGCGCTCGCATCGACGCTATCGACCAACTTGAATAGCCCCACACTTTCATATGCATTGTGTATGACATTCCATCTTGTTGCAATCGCACATCAAGTCACACTGTTGGGATATCATCTATTACGGATTGTTGATTCCATATATTTTTGTGCTCGTAGAGACGGATCTAGTTGACTACGTGAGATCTAACCCGGTAGACTTTGTTCAGGGCAATGAGCTGGTGATTTTACCATTTTTGTCGAATCGGGACTAACACGTGGATACAGATCTGGATTAGGGGCAGCTAGGGTTACGCCGTCGTATATGCGGCGCGGTGCAGGTTGGAACTCTGGAAATCGGAAATTGGGAAATTCCAGTAGTATAAGTAGTGGTGCTGCGAGGCGATCCGATAGTAAACCAAGTCAAGCGACAACCTTTTCTCTTCACCTCTCCAACTGTCTCAACCTCAACAGTGGCCGAGCGATCTCGGCGTACGCCTTTACGAAACGCCGGTAAACGTTGGCCGCGCCCAAAAACGATCGACATTGCGTCTTATCCCGCGGGAACGTTGCTGTACGAAAGGGTTCCTTGTTTCTGACTGCAACGTACAGTTTTCCTGTGGTGATGACGTGCCCCAGGTATTCAACTTGCGGTTGAAAGAACGAGCACTTCGCGAGCTTCAACGTTACTCCTGGTGAACGTAGCAAGGAAAAATATGTGGTCAACGTGACCCAAGTGAGACTCGACGTCTTTCGAAAAGACGATTACGTCGTCTAGGTAAACGAAACACGATTGCCAGCGAATTCCGGAGAGGATAATTTCAAACGTCTGCTGAAACGTAGCGGGGGCATTTCGTAGCCCAAATGGCATTCTCACGTAGCGATACGTTCCCATGAAAGACGTAAACGTTGTATTATCACGGTCCTCGACGGAGACGGGCACTTGCCAGTAACCGGCGTTACAGTCGAGTGTCGTGAAGATGGCTGCGTCACCCAACGAATCGAGTCTGTCTTCCATGCGAGGAGGCGGGTACGAATCAGCGATCGTTTTCGCGTTCAAACGTCTGTAATCGACACAGAAACGTAAGGATCTGTCCTTCTTCGGCACCATCATGATTGGTGACTCCCATTCGCTGGAAGCGGGTTCGATAACCCCTTCGTTGAGCATATTCGTAATTTGCTCCTCGGCTATCGTACGTAGAGCCGGACCCTGTCGATAGGGCATTGAGCGTAGGACCGCGTGCCCGGTTCGAGTTCGATTCAATGCTTCGCCGGGTTGATTTCGCCGAGGCGACCACTCGTCCACGTTGACGAATGTGTTTCGAGCATCTCGTAAATGCGCTTTCGTAAATCCTCATCGTCGAGGTGCGACAAATCGATTTTCGACTGCCATTCTGCGGCGGGGGTCGTTCCCTTTTTTGCTGACCAGTGGGTCAGACATTTCGTCGCCCAACCCGTTAGCGTTCGTCCGTGTCGTCGCGTAGACCAGCGGTAGGTTCAAAACTTTTGCGAGGGCTTCGCCGCCCTCACGCTTGAGTGGGACGATTCCCAACGGGGAGCGTACCGCGCTAGGCAGATGATTTTCGATCAGTGCATCATGCATGCTCAATATTACTGCTCGACGATGTGCAATGCAACAAGTGAGATGAGCACATGAGTTGCATCAGGTTTGTATTCAATACAGCTATTTCTATGACGTCTCGTTCGCTCGCCCGACTGGCAGCTGTATATGGTATATTGTATGCTATTCGTTTCCCTCTTACCTGTCGACACATTGCATTGAATGTGTAATGTGAAACAGTTTCCTTGTGCGGTACGTTGCGTAGGTACAACGAAGCTGCACTTGCCAAGCAGATAATTTTTGATCAGTACATCTTGAATGCTCAATATTACTGCACGACGATTTGTGAGACAAGAAGTGAGATGAGAAACATTGTCTGCCCACACATTTGTTGACAACAAAACCGCTGCAATGAGGAATGAGATGGACACCACTTTAGTCACAGTCATGACTTCTTTACGAACGTTTGCCCTCGACTGGTTTTATTGAAGCAGGAAGCTGTGGATTGCAAATTGTCGGTATGTCTGGAGGATGACCAGGTCTGGGCCGAGATGCGACTTTACGCCAACATACCCATTTCAACGGTAGCTACTTGAGTAGCGTAGAGATGGTGGAAGAGTAATTACTCTTCCACCATCTCTACCCATTTAATTCCTAGTCTCAGGATGGTGCAGTGTATGAGACTTATGGGATCATTACCTAGCATTGTTTTCAACATAGATCTCGATATTCCATCCGTATTGCATGCACCCTTTATCCTCGTTGGGCCACTCAAATTATTTGTGGTACTATGGCTTTTACAATCTATCATTCATGGAAGATCAACAAAGGTAAGTGTGATGCGATACATTCTTTTATAATATCCAGTGTTTATATCTAGTGGCGTCATGTACTTGTGAATAAATGGAGACCCATGAACATTTCCGCCTGTTCGGAAAACGCACGTTTGTAAGGACCAGCTCCTATGCTGTGGTATCTATTGTGAATATTCTCCAGTCCGTTGGAGACAACTGCTCCAGTTTTCTCCCGCCGTTATACCTCGTATGTTATGGCTTTTGTCACATTCTTCATCAAATGATTCCCAATCTGCATATGCAGATATGATATCATCATTTAAGCCATTGCAGCTGCATGTCATGCAACGTCTCGGAGATATAGTCATTACAAGTCGCCACCACTTCATTCCATATACATATGATACATTTCTTCTCACTAGGTTCTTGTTGGAAATTGTCCATCCGCTTATCAAACTACTTGTTGGTGGCATTAACACGGGTTTGAAATCAACTGACTGCACTTAGGTCACTTCTTTACTGCCTATGAGTAATGTTCCATCAGAGCAGGTCGTTGAGAACAAATTGGGAATGTTAGCTGCATCTGCTCTGTACGAAATTGGGTATTGTTCGTCGAAAGAGCTTCCTGTGTTCACCCCTGTTTTGCGAAAGCGTTGAGTGTTCAGTAATGTGAGATATTTGAACCCTACTGAATGTAGGAAGCTAGAAAGTTTTTTGATGAGTTCAAACCCTGGCGTGATGAAAGCGTTGCTAGAGAAGCTGGCCACACTTTCTCTGCAAATCTCAAGGTCACAATCTACTCAAATATTGAACGCAGCACAGGGCGAAGCTGAGACTAATGGTGAGAGTCTGAGCTGATAATACGATGGATTGCAGATGAGTGTGCTCAATATAAATGTTAAGTCTACGTAGCATGGCTGTACAGTCAATAGAAACACGGTGCATGAATAATTTTTTTTAAAAAATTGTGTAAACTGCGAGCTCAGATATGATCAGATTGTATTAGAAACTACCAATATGTTTGCCGCCGCGCTGGACGGCAGAATCACGAAGAGTGGCAACAGGCTGTCCGCACAACAGACTAAAACGGAACCCACAGGCTGTCAGACAACGTATTTGAGCAGGGCTACGAGCTGAAACATGTGTAGAATTCCAATGTAATTCCAGTCAGTCATTATTTTCTACTCATTGGCTACAATTCAATCAACAGTTTCTGGGTCAATCAACATCTCAAAATTTTCCAATTCTCGTTTCGAAAGTACGTCCTGTTCATATCGAATTCAGTGGTGATTGTGTTTGTGATGTCTTCCGGGGTATTATCGGGAAGGGAAAAGGGTTGGTTCCCAAACCTTGGATACCCTGATTCAGTTTTCTCCATATTTCTTCTTGGCTTTTTGGCGGGCTTGGAGGCGTTCGCGTTGTTCATTGAGCGAAAAAGTTGTCCGAGTTGAAGCAGTTGTTCCGTTTGAGAGGGTACGATGCGGTATCGTGGAGTCCAATTTCGACGTTGACGGTTTCCAGTATGACATCTGCCTCGTCTATGGTTTCTTGTCTATGAATGTTTTTTACGGGCTTTGCCCTTGGCTATGCCTTCTAGCCTGGCCTGAAGGTCATTGAGGGAGGCAGGCAGTCCCGATATTCGGATATGGCGTTGAATATCGAAGAACTGCGAGTGGCTCGATAGACCGTCTATGATGAACCACATAGTGGTGTATTCGTTGGTGATGTGAGTATATTGCGCACTTATCATAAGTTTTCGTATCTTTCTGTCGCAGGAGAAAAACTCAAAGATTATCCTTGAGTTTTTCTCCCGCCACACAATGATACCTATCCCTGGAATGACAATTATTGTCATTCCAGGTATGAGTTTCTGTTCTTCGCCTCTCATTCTAAGCTAGATTGGTCACGCACGCGCTCGCCGACGCGCCGAGAAGCGTAACTGAGATGCCACGCATACGCTCACTTACTAACAAACTAAGGCAGATGCATGCGGACTTATCTCGACAAGCGCGCGTTCGCAGCGATTTAATCAACGAATAATTGCGCTAAAATACGGAAGTTGGGGTCGATGACGTGTTCAATGTATTTGATAGTGCACTATCACCATGGGGAGGTCTTCGAGCGTGGGTCGCCTACGATAGAGTTCATGCTCTCGAGAAGCGGTATTGCTGTGCTGAATATCCACGTTTCAGTGGTTTCAGATATGCTGGGGTGTGTATGGGGGATGTTAGGGGTGTGGCGGACATTTTGTCAGTGTAGAGTTCAACCCTAGTTGGCTTTCCAGTAACGCGCAGCGCCAGAGCTCGAACCAAATGTGGGATAGACGGGAGGAGGAGCATTTCGGCTCGTTCGGATAGTGTGAGGGATGAAATTGTGAAGTAAGGGGAGTGTTTGCGGTGGCTCAAAGGTTCAAAAGAAACCGGAAGGTTTATTTAGACCCTTTATGCCCTACGAATCATATTTTTCCAACTATTGATCGATGAAATACAAGCCATCAAAACCAGCTGTGGAACCCCTTTAGGATTTTGGGACGCTTCCATACTGAATTTCTTGGTTCATTTTTAGTATGCCAAGGGAGACAACTCAACGCAGCAAAACTTTCTGGCCTCACTGGATCAGAAGGAAAGTTACCTTGTCGGTTCTTCGAAGTAGTTCTATTTCGCCAGGGTGGATCCAACAATTATTGATTTCCTTTCTAAATTGAAAGTTTCAAACGGCTAGAAGACTCGATAAGAACGGCGTATGACTTTAAGAGCACACATTCTCTGTGCTGAACCTATGGAAAGAACTAAATAACCGAGGATTAAAAATGTACAACGACTTAAACTTATTTTGTAGATGGGTGTTAAGAAATGAGAAAAGCAATAAGTCTGGATACGTAATATCACTATGTATCCGATACGTTGGACACTATCCACCTTGCGTTTAGCCTTACCTACTACATCATGGCAACGTGGAAAGGAGAACTCGTACATCTTCACATAGAAGGAATCAGAACCTATGAGTTCGTGATTTAACTATATTGGACTATGATTGATGAGGAACCCGGAAACATAGGGTATTATACTCCCAAGATAGCTTTCTATGTGGTACCAATGGAATGATCCTTGTATTGGTCATGGTAAAAGGAGAATTCCAAAACTTTTATGACTTTCTATGACCCTCATTAATGGTTGGAAATCTTTTAGGCCTTTTTAAAGGTTCCCTCTGGAGCTTGATTTATCTTGTAGACATATGAATTCAAGCATTCTTTAGAGCCCAAAATTGAGCCGCAGTCGGATGCCCTGCTATCCTTTCCTTCAGTACTATGAACAGAAGTGTTTCTGACAAGCTGGAGGACCAATGCGACTTTGAGAGTATATCTAAAATCAAAATCAAGTCTCCCAGCTGCACAAAAATATGTACCAATGATGTTTAGAATAATTAAAATATTTCATGAGGCTTCGTGGAAAACGCAAGATACATGATATAATTCTCCAGTATGAACGTCATTTTTTCGTTGCCAGGGTTTTGCAATCCACTGATTTGCTGAAAATTGTATGGAGTTAATTTGTACATCAGATAACACTCCAGCATGTTGGGCGGACCTGGCTTTCCGCCCATTTCTGGACAGCAATGCGTTATTCGCTCCAGAAGGTCAAGCTGCTATTCGTATTGTATCGACATTTCATTTACTGTAATCATATTATTACCATGCGTCATCGGCCTAATGCCGAACATTTCTGAGTGCGTTTTTCCTTCTCTATCCGATAGGTATTTACTGCTCTATTGTAGAAAATTGGGAGGTAAACGGAATGCAGAGTCCTCAGATTTACGCCACCTTGGCAAGCAACAGTGATCACTGCTCAGAAAAATTCGGAGCTCTCAATCGATCGCAGCATGGCGTCTAGCAGCGGACCCTCTGCCGGTCAAAATTTCTTCACACCTATTACGCATCCAATTCTCAAGCGCATCGGACGCAAGCAGATACATAAATTTGTGCGTTAATGTGAGCAGTACCTCGCTGGTGCTGCAGATGCTACAAACAGTGGTAGCAATGTTACTCCTGTGTCTATCAAGTCGTCAATCGATCCCGATCTGCTGCAATCTCTCATCAGCATGAAGCTTTTTCCTGATTTCCTGTCTCCTGACGACCTGACTGAGAACTTATTACAAGAATGGCTACAATCAAAAGATTTGAAAAAGCAGGAGATGCTCACAGTTGAGCAGCTGGAGAAATATGTACTGAAATCCGTTTATCTCAACATCAATGAGCCCGATGCTGAACTCAGGATAATGAGCCTGTTTACAGACTATACTTCCCATCTCCGTTTCCTTCGCTGGGAACATCTCACTGCCAAAAACCCAAACATATCCGTACAGCACATTTGCATGCTGCTGCATCCGGAACCCTTACGGAGTAAAATTGTCACCGATCTAGAGATTAAATATTCACGTCTGAAGAGTGATTGGAATGGATTCTTTGCTCATGTTACATAGGCAGCTGTTCCTTGTGAAGTTTTTTGTTCTAATCAAGCGTTCAATATCGAACAAACAAATTGATGCGCGTAACGATGGAGAAGAATTCCAAAATTACAAGTCACGGAGAACAGGCCGCCACAAAGTGTCAAAGGAAACTCCGAATGCCACCTTTCCACCGACTAACATTGGGGAAAAGCGCAAAACAATGGGTCCAGGCGCTGCAAGTGACGAGTTGCATTTAGCAAGCAGTTACTCCAACGATTTGCCTCTTTGGCTCAACACAAAAAAAACTTTTCCTGGAGAGCACCATCTCGTCAAGGATTGTATCAAGTCCTCTGATGAAACGAAGGCCGAACTATTGGATAAATTAAGGGCAGAAAAACAGCAAGCCTTGCGCAGCGTCACATATGTCCAAGAGAAAGGACAGTGTGAAGTTTTATCGCGTCCAATGATTCTAGCTCAATTATTGGTCCACCTGACCGTAAGATATCGGGTGAGCCTGCCTCAAATGAATCTAACACAGCATACCATGGACTGCCAAGTGGTCGTTTCAATGGTCTTCTTACATATACCGTTCCTGTCATCATCAATGGCGACTATGGTGCAGATCACGCGTGCCTATCGATGAATCACATTTCAACTGGTACCGATGCAGGATTTTCTATCGCTATAGTCCCAAAATCTCCCCCAGTCTCTTTTCAATTGGCCATTCCCGGAGATGGAAATGGAGAAAGCGCGCCGATGAAAGTTGCTCATCACACGGCACGAATTACTACTACTGTTGAAACTCCAGATGGACCCTTGCGTCTCCGCAACATTGATTATATGATTTTCAGTGAGGAAATGCCGGAAGTACTTCTGTCTAGACCAGTTCTAGAGAATCTTGGTTTCAATTTAGGTTGCCACTTGAGCATGCTCACCATGCTCACCCTGCAGGGTTCACGACCAGTTTCAAGACGCTGACTTGTCAAAAATTGGATTTGTTTCTGATCCCTCCCTCGGACATCAGACGCAACCAACCAAACCATCTCCTCTCGCCGAGATTCTGCTCAAAGCCCACGACACTAGAACCGTAGAAGAAGAAGCGAATCGAAGCAGAGGAATCTCTCCTTTGCTGCTCAATGCAGTATATAAAAAACGCAATTTCTAATTATGATGATTTTTCCCTTCACCATTATTTTATGGTGATTACATCAAGGATGATCCTTTTTTCAAAGACGAATTACCACAGCTCGGATCACACTCGAAAGACGAAGTACAGCCCTTCATGGACAACATGTTACAGGGAGCAATCGACGCTGGACTACCCACTGATCTACATGAGGAAGTTCGAATTATCCTCCAAGATTATGAAGACGTTTTTCGTTTACATTTGGGTGCCGATCCGCCCTGCAAAGTTCCTCCCATGAAAGTACGCTTGAAGCCCGATGCCAGACCCATTCATGCAAAGCTCAGACGATACTCGCCACCCCAGCAAAAGTTCTTGCAAAAGAAAGTCAATGAACTATTGAAATTGGGTTTTATAAGGCCCAATAATGACAGTCGCTGGGCAAGCGCACCACTAATAGTGCCAAAATCAGGTCCAGGAATGTTCCGCTTTACAGTAGACTTGCGGCATGTAAACAGCCAAACGATTTCAACAGTATGGCCAATGCCGCACATCGATACAGTTGTCTCAGAGCTTGCAGGAGACACTTGTTACGCCTTCCTTGACCTTTGCCAAGGATACTGGCAACTTCCCCTGGAAGCTGGATCTCAAGAATGTCAATCATTCATATGCCCAGACGGTGTCTTCTCACCTACACGGGTGCTACAAGGACAGGTTAACGCGACTGCTTATTGTCAGAACACAGTAGAACAACTGTACAGTCATTAACGTGAGAATTTTTCCAGTGGTTGGATGACTGCCTTCTACATTTTCCATCTCCAAAAAAGCTGGTGGAAACTTTGCGCGAATTCCTCAAAGTCTGCAAAAAATTTAACATTAAGTTGCATGCAAGAAAATGCTAACTTTTTCTCAAGACAGTTCGATGGTGCGGGCGTCTAATTGATAAGGATGGAGTACGGATGGATCCGTCTCGCTTTCAAGCGCTGCTGGACATGCCTGCGCCATCACATGCAGACCACCTTCAACAGTTTTTGTGTACTGCCAATTGGATGCGTTCTGCAATTCCAGATTTCACCTCCCTCATTGCACCACTCTCATCCGCCCTAGGGCAGGTGTACAAAAGGTGTGGGAAACGTACTAAACGTGCAGCACAGAAAATCAAGCTTAAATCTCCATTCTGGACTGAAAAGGAAATTGATCAATTTCATGACGTCAAGTCAAACATTCAAAATTCGGTAACATTGTCTCATCCCAGTGGAGCTAAAATTGTTTGCCTCTTTTGTGATGCATCCGAAGAGCGCTCGGAATGGATTGTAACCCAGATTCCATCTGAAGATGACGCTGTAGAATTTCGAGAACAACGCCACAAGGCACTTGCTTTTCTGTCTGGAGCTTTCAAGGATGCTAGTGCATGATAGTCTCCAATAGAAAAAGAGGCATACGCAATTATTGCATTTGTGGAACGAGTCAATTACCTGCTCATACAACCAAATGGATTCCGACTATTCACTGATCATAAGAACTTGACTTCCATCTTTCATCAACTCTCACTATCACCCAATCTTCCGAGACATGTTCTATCAAAAGTCGAGCGTTGGGCGATGCGTTTATCTGGTTTTCAGTACACTATTGTACACATTCCTGGGGCCCCAGGGCCCCCTCATCCGGATGAGAATGTGTGGACCGATTTGCTCTCTCGCTGGGGCTCTCCTGTTCCCACTACAAAACCACAGCCACACTCAATTGCAGCATTGTTCAAAGCTCCAGTTGCACCGCACCTGGATGTCGACTTTACATGGCCCACGGTGCACAGGTTGCGTCGTGCACAGAAGCAAGCTGTTAAACTCGGTGTAGAGAGTGTTCCAAATGATAAGTCGAATGGATTGTTTATTAACGAACAAGGAGCTGTATGGATACCACAAGCTGCTGTACCTCTTCAAATTCGAATTTGCGTGATTGGCCACCGTGGCATCACAACAACAATTCAGCAGTTTTCTAAACATTTCTTCTGGAAGGATATGCGTACCGGTATCACGACATTCTGTAATACATGCTTGCACTGATTTGCAACATCGGGGGGATCACGTGTACCCAGACCACTGGGGCATGCAATGCATTCAGACACTCCAAACGAGTTATTGCACTTCGATTACCTTTACATGGGACCGAGCAATAGTGAATATATCTACGTATTCATCATGAAAAATGATGCATCTTCGTATTTCTGGCTCCACCCTGCTGCTCGAGCAGACGCGGAAAATGCAGTGGACGGCTTATTGGCATGGTTTGCAGCCTTTGGCGTCTGCCTTACTTGGGTATCTGACCAAGGTGCGCATTTCAAAAATACATTAATATCTCCACTCAATCGAGCCTTGTACTCCAAACATGATTTCACAACACCACATAATCCTCAAGCAAATTGTACTGTTGAACGCGTCTGTCGCGAGTTGCTTAAGATGTGTCGTGCACTTCTATCTGAGTTTCGCATGGCACCGGAGTCCTGGCCCTCTGTTCTCCCAATTGTACAGAGCGTTATGAATCATAGTGCCCGTTCTTCACTTGGAAACCAAGCATCAGTGACTGTTTTCACGGGCTTACCAGCTGACAACCCCCTCCATACCATAGTTGGTCCGGAAGCAGCAGAAGCTGCAACTATCGATAACATACAAGCCAAACGCATTGTCAAATTAAATCCATTGTTGTCGTCACTGGATGAAATGAATCGGGATATTTCTGCTTGTTGCAACAAACGTCGCACGGATGCTGTCCATCTGCATAACAAGCAGACGCAAATACAGCCTATCAACTTCACTATTGGTGATTTCGTTCATGTAGCCGATCCACAGCCTTCCCGCAGTCACAAACTCCGCGTCCGCTGGCGTGGTCCACGCCGTGTTCTCTGACCAGTATCAGACCTATCTTATGACTGCGAAAACTTCATCACGGGAGCTACAGTCACGGTACACGCCACTCGTATGCGCCATTACGCAGACTCGTCTCTAGACTCCACAGAAGACCTATTGGATTCGATTGACAACAACGATCCTACTTATAACACCTTTACCAAATTTCTTGGTCTTCGTTTCAACAGTATTTATAAGATTTATGAAGTACAGTGCAAGTGGCGCGGCTTTGCAAATGAAGAACCGACTTGGGAGCCTTTCTCAACCATGCGAGAAGATATAACTGATATGTTGGAACGTTTCCTCGCTTCGCATCCTAGTCAAGACCTTGTCCGCGCTGCCAGGTCTTCTTAGGATGGCTCTCTGAAAGGTGGCTGTTGAGCGGACCTGGCTTTCCGCCCATTTCTGGACAGCAATGCGTTATTCGCTCCAGGAGGTCAAGCTGCTATTCGTATTGTATCGACATTTCATTTACTGTAATCACATTATTACCATACGTCATCGGCCTAATGCCGAACATTTCTGAGTGCGTTTTTCCTTCTCTATCCGATAGGTATTTACTGCTCTATTGTAGAACATTGGGAGGTACACGGTAGGCAGAGTCCTCAGATTCACGCCACCTTTGCGAGCAGCAAGCATATCCAATGTTCATCAACAGAAAATTTATCATACATTTTATGTATAGCTACATTTTGCACGAGGGATGATGTGTTGAGGTAAGCAGACCACCACCAATCGATGCGTAGTTTTGGGTGGAGAGTTAGATTTGGTACATTAAAAATATGCCTAATGCTCAGAAATTTACTCTTTAATCACTTCTTAAAGTAGAGAAACTTTCGGAAGCTACAAATCGTTCTCAAGAAAGCATCCCTCAGCATCTGAAATGGACGATAATGGATGAAACGATGCCTCAGTCGTATTGTAGAGAATAATCGTTATCCGCTTGGCCTTTTTGGTTCCCATATGAATAGTTGCCGTCTAGTCTCCGAATTCATAAAGAACACATTTTACAGGAAGAGGTACGAAGGTCAACAAGCGGTAACTGTACGTTTTCTGTCGATTTCCACAAAAGGGAATGAGAAAGAATGTGTCAAAACTTCAAATTCAAAGATATTATGAGGAAGTTTTCGGCAAATAGAATACTGGAATATTTTTCACGACAGAGTTTAACTTTGGTAACTGCGCGGATGGTTGCTTCGTTCACGGTTTCCTGCATACTTTTGTGCTCCCATTTGGAAGCTCTAGGCGAAATATTCTTCTAGTCGACAGAGCATACTCTTAATCTCTATTCCCCAGTCCCGAAGTCTGAGATGATGGAGAAAAGTTGGTTTAAGGTCTATCAGATTGGACCAGAAAATTTTCTTTAGTCCATATATCCATACTTCCACACTAATACTTAATGGTCGTCGAACGATGAACCCATGATGAACATATGACAAACTCGATGCTCCTCTGATATGCGGATAGGTAGTAATCACTCATCTGCAGATAGCTGTACTACAGTATTGGAAAGACGTATGTGTGATTCATCAATCCAAGTCGGACATCATGTCGTACCGCCTGGCGGTCCTCTCAATCTGAGCCGTTTCGCTTCCCTATTGGGTACCCACTTAAGGGATGTGCCAATTACAAGGCACCAGCCAACTGCGCTTGTTTCCTGTAATTGGGACTAGCGGAAGGCTGAAAATACCCTACTCGGGCCTATCGGCCCCGGCCAAGACCCCACAAGGGACAAATTTCTAACTTAAGCTAACCAGCAGTTCATTACCATGTAAGCCTAACTGGCAATAACCTCGCGGGTAGGCGAGTGCCGTTAACTGGGCTCTGGTTGGTCAATAACTGGATATTTATTCCTAACCACTAACCCTAGTTTACAGTAGACTTAGTTTAAATACGCCACTGGAATAGCCAGTAGGCACGGGTTCGAGAGTAACATAAACTCAAGTGGAATTACGACCCATTGGAACAGTGTTTGCATACCTAGTGTTTAACCCTCTCAGGGACAACCTTAGGGTTAGCCGACAGCTCGGCGGATTACGTCACTCGCTCCATCTATACGCACCTAGCGTGAGCATCCCTATTCGCCTAACCCCTTCCGGGTAGGTACACCTCTCATACGAGCCTACCCGCTGGGTATACTATAAGGTTCATCTGCTCTACCACCTTCGTTTACCGAGGCTCGGGACACCTGTCGGGTGGTTTGCCGCTCCTGCGGATTTTCTACTTGCTACACATCAGCCAAGAGGTTTTTGTCTATAGCACAAACACCGATTACATCAGAGGGTACTCTGAAGTATAAGTTATACTACATGCAATTTCAGCAAAACCTCCTCCTTTACTGGTGAGTTTCGAGTGGATCCACTGGGAAACCGTGCGAAAATTTTTCCATCTTCAGTGAAAAAAATCTTGCGGGATGAAAAATTCTTTTTGTAGCCGTCAAATTCTCACTTGAAAGAACACGAGAATGGAAAAAGTAATAAAGCTTTTTTTCCTTGAAAATTTTACTGCCATTGAGTAACTTGATGTCTCCTAAGTATGAGATTAACTACTGAAAAATTCATGAAGACTAGAAAAGAGATATATCCGAGTACTATTCATGCGTTTTGAAAGCTATGAGGAATATATTTCAAAAGATGGCGATTGTTATATTTTTTTAGTCGTCCGGTAGTATACAAATCGCAAATTTGTCAATCAAAGCCTATTTTTGGCCCCTCTTGAGGGTCACTAATTCCAGACTCTTTTGTAGGGTAGTTGAGCAAAATTCCTAATAAACTTTTAGCATAAGGTCTTTCTAAATGAGGAGATAGTAATTCTGATAATTTGGAGACATGGGTCCTGAAAGCGCAAGACAAAAATCTGTACTTAGGGGAGCGTTTGATGAATTGCAAGAGAAAACGTGGAACCGTGGATACTAAGCACTTAGCATAGAGCCTCAGTAGCCTGGCCCCATGTTCATAGGTAGGCAGAAAAGCTATTCTGCTGAATCATAATACTTGGCATGCGTCAACCATGAACGGGATAGCTGTCAGAATCAAGGGAATTTGAAGAAGAGCGTCTATTCCCAAGCATTAAAGAAGAGAGATTGGGGAATTCTGATACGTCACCTTTCCTTGGAAATAGTTGGTGAAATATATCACCATCCTCTTCGGAGTTGTAGTTCATGAAAAGAAAGTCCTCATTACTTCTACCAATTTCTTCACTTTTTGGAATAGAAACAGAATAAGAAATTGATTCCGAACTTTGTGAACATCCAGCCTCCACATCACACTTTTTTTCATGGCTTCCTGCTCCATCCCAGTCCTCGCAATATTCGCGATGGAAGCTTCCTCTGGAATATCTCTCAGTATCAAGCCGGGGAGAAATTGCCTCTGCAGATAGTTCAACCTCCTTCTCTACATCACATTGAGGAGTATGTAGATTTCTTTTGTTTTCGGGGGTAGCATAGACTTTTTTGGAATCCTGGTTGACGTATATCTCCCATTCAGGATGTGAGGAGAAATATTTTTCTAGATTCCGTCTAAATGGTGCAGAGTTTCCAGAGAGCTTTCTTCGGTCAACTCTATTCCAAATTGTTACCCTCTCTGTAGGGTTATATCGTCCGAATTTAGCCTCTAGATATGCTTTATGACCTCTCACCTTATCTTGTCCATTGTAAACGTCGTAGTTGGGATTTTTTCGAAGGAATTTTGCAATATTTCGTTCTAGTGGAGCAGCTGTTCCACATTGCTTCCGTTCTTCAACCCGATTCCACACCCTCACCCGCTTCTTGCTGTTTTCTTTTTTCATGCTTTTTATATATTTGAGAAATAGAGTAAAAAGTCCGAGTTGAAAGATATGTTGATGAAGTGGGGAAGGAACTGAGATGAAAGAAGGTCTTAATTTATCTTGTAGACTGATGGATTTAGGTTCCGCACTTTCTGCACTGTTTCGATATTATTATTAACATAGCGACAGCTGCGTAGACGAGGTATGGATGGTTGATTATTTCTTCTACCACACCACGGTTTTGTACACAAGATCTTCGAGATGAGCCTCTTCTGTGACATGTCGTTAACTATGATCACTACACTGTTACGAAAAGAACTTTTCCAAGTCGCAGCGATAAAAGTTACAGCCATGCTTATAATTGCACTGTATTTACGTTGATATGAGTTAAGCTAATTTACTAGCTAGAGAAATAACATGGTATGAAATTTTTTCGATATCGATACTGCTTGTTCAATTTCATGTTCTAGTATTGTTGGAAAATCATTATTTGCACTCCCTCAAAGATCACTTCCAGATAGACTTACCCATTATCAACGGAACTAATCTGCAAACGAGGAAACATTCTGAGCTTTTGAATTTAGATTCATCAAGAAAACTTCAGAAACTCACTAGTTCACTATTCCATAAGAAATACGGAGCTGTATTTCTCATGGCCCAATTTCAAAGTTATTTTATGTCTCTCAAATCTCAAAAAATTTGAACTACATGGGTTTGAGTAGATATCATCCACTGCGGATAAAAATTGAAAAAGATTCGACGAGTGAACTACGCGATAAGCGTTATCATAAACCACGAAATATCAGAAAAATACCAGAGTGATACATTACTAGACTTCAGTAATATTATTTGAATACATATCCACGTTCAGGACAACAGTTCTATTTTGGCATGCATACGGTTCACGTTTTACTGTAATAAAATATATTTCCCGCGGTTGTTTCGAAAATTATATTTCCTCGGAAGTTCTGGTAAATATATGGTAATATCTGTAAACATTAAGATATCACTTGAATTTTAAACAGAAAGAACTTTACGTAATATAAAGCACAAATTCCTTTCATGAAGAAATGCGTACATTTAAATTGTAAATCAGCGTACATATATTGTAACTTTCTCTGTAAGGTATCAATCTTGGTTTTCGGGTACCGGCATAAAATAAGTTTCAGGATTCTAGGGTTCCAAAGGATTAAATGGTGGTAAATTCAGGAGAGTGGCCCGGCCCTGTACGAGTGAGCAATAAACGTATACCACTATGGATCGGCACAAATTTGTGCCTATCAGGGTGATAAGCGTGGAGTTCCATGAGTGAACTCAGATAGCTCTGGACTGCAAATTTAGCTTGAAAGTAGGGATGATGATCCTATATTATATTATAAGATCATTGTCCCTACTAGCCCATTGGCCAATATATTGGTTGATGGGTTGGTCTGGAATATGTCTCATTTCTCTATCCTTGTATCCAGAGCATGTAGCTGGTGCTTTTTTTGTTATTGGATGGAAGCAGTATGAGGCCTTTACCAACTGTTTGTCGAAGGGCTCATAATTTGATGTAATTGAGCAGTAGGTATCCAAAGCGCAAAAAACCGGCCGAAGAGAAATTAGGACAGCATTTTGGGCTTATCTGGAGTACATTCGTCAAGAAATGAGAAAATTCTTTGCCAGAAAATGAAAATTTTGACAGGTGCTGTCAACTAGAAAAGGTATGGATTGCATCACATCTAATTCATATATATCCATTCTCGCAATAAATAACAGTTGCACATCTCTGCCACTCATAATGCACTCTACCTACTCAATTCGTCCTACTTCGACTGTACACTGATAACATGGTAATTTCTTCTTCAGTGTTTGGCGCAATCAACTGTATTCCAAATTTACTCTACATACACCCTGACTATTGTACGTCACACTTTTTCCTCTGAGAGGCCACAAGATGAAATGAGTTCAACGTGAGGGATATGGGCTCCGTAGGTTTGGAGATGGTGAAGATGTCATCTTGCTGTCAGCGATACGACGTACGACGTTTCGTGTATCTTCAAAATTTTCAGCTTTTTGCTCAGACCGAAGCTCACAGACTGATGCAGAAGAAAAAGGAATGGGTTGCAGGGGGTAAATTATTCATTTTTGAGCCGTTCCCTGCTGACGAAATGAGGTTCATTCTTCATCTTTTCATAATTGATAATTCTGCAATGGAGTGATCTATAATGTGCGGGGAGGAGATTGTAGTTGAGGGATTGACTGTAGGTCACTGTCATGCGGAGTTGTTGAAGAACTTCGTGAGTGCACGCAGCGCGGAAGTAGCGATTAGAACTGGTGCAGTGTCATCGGGAGCGAAACTGGAATTTCTGAAAATGGAGAACAAGGGTGAGGGTGCTTGAATGGATTTCATGTCGGAGTCGTTAGATAGTTTTTTCCGCCTTGAAGGGGGCACGAAGAGATTGTCTTCGCCGGTAGGCATGGCGAGAGCAAATGCTTCGCGAAGAGTATGAGATGGGAGGTGCACCCAGGCAGGCTTGTTCAGAGGCACCTTCTTCTTCAGGGTCTGCTAGTCCTGCCTTGCGCAAGGTAGAGTCCTTCCATCTAACAATGTGTTCATTGGCCATCGAAAAGAAAGCAGAGCCGAAGATGGACTGCTGAAGGTAGACGTGTTTCTTCCTAACAGGGCTGATGATGAGGGACGCCTTGGACTGTGTAGTTTCAGAAGGAGCGGAAGAGAATTTGGAGAAGGAAAACTTGGCGAGGAGCAAAGCTGGACATGAATCGGAAGGTTGAGAGGGATTTGCAGAGGAGGTTTCGAACGGAGTGCTAGTCCTCGCCAATTCCTCCATGGTGCAATACGCGACAAAGAGAGAGACGGTGGATTTGTTGGTAGAAATTCTCTCCACTACCTGACAAGCAATGTGCATGTCCCTGTCATGATCCCCAGCGTTTGGTGCTGGGACTGTGTTGGTACCCTCCAGAATGGAAGCGAGATAGCACAAAGCGGCCAATTCATCTTGGATAGGAGCGAGAAAACGTTGAAGATGTGCAGAGTACCTCTCTTCTATTTCGCAGAGCAGGTCGTGGTTTTCGTTGGGAGCGGGCATGGGGGAATTGTATGGTGTGGAGAAGAAGAATGAGCATAAGGGTCGTCTCCAAAGCGGGTGAAGCTGGAGGACTAGTAGACATGTGTGGATGATTTTGGATAAACGTTACAGACCAAAGCCAACTAGTTGGACAATACTCAATCCGGCATTGCTTGATTTCCAGATTGAGTTTTGCTCGACCAATTCGGGTACGACAAATTTTTTGACGCCCCTGTCGATTTCACTCTAGTCTACGAATATGGTGGTAATTACAATGTAATTCCCTAGTGGACATTTGTATGTATTTTGAGTATTTTTGGAGGTGGATAAGAGTACAAGGGGGTCAAAAGCATGTTGAGTGGAGGATATCCGCCCTCGGGAAAATTATTTTTATGCAATAAAATTTTGGGGGGTCAAAACCATGCTGAGTGGAGGAGTTCACGAATATATTGTGATGCTGTCAGGAGCATTCACCTCGTATTTGGAGCATACATAGAGGTTAATGGAATCATCCATATGTGCTCCATAAAACCTTGTAAATGTCCACTAGGGATTGAATTAATTGCAATTTCATTTTCCGGAGCAGACCAGAGTCTCAAGATCGACTCGTTGCCAAAACAATTTCTTTATGGCTTGAGATCTATGGATCTATGCATAGAAAACATGACCGACACTCCATGTCTTCTCATTGAAGACCTAACACAACAATCACGTGACTCCAAAAGTGTGCCCACATTTCATGCCTCTCAACGCAGATTCGAACAATCCATCTAAAGTTGTGCCTGCTATTATAGACTGCTACCGCTCCACTTTCGTGAGTACCGAACATCTCCTCTAGGGTTTCGCAAAGGATGCGTTGGAAAATGCTTTCTGCAGCCTCTCTAACGATGATGCAAAGCATTTTTGTTGATCATTTCATCGTCGATGCTATGAAATCACTCAATCTGCTGCATCAATAGACGGTTTACAACCACTCCAATTCGGAGACATACACAATGGGTATGAGCGAGCGCTTCTCCGTCATTCTTGTCGGCCCAACTTGCTTTCGAAGAGCTCTCATCTTCTCCCACTCCCCCAAACGCCCTCCCACATTATCCTCTACAACTGCATCCGACCACCAGCAGCCTCTTTACCTTCATTTCCGCTACCTACTACTTACCGAGGCTGGAAATAGACTGTATATCTGCTGTTCAGAATTCAACAAGAAACTCAAAAATGGCTTAATCCATAGTCATTACTTTAAACATCTAAAGTTGCTGCCCAAGCAGTATGCCCACAAAGTCGACGAGCTCGAACTCGCCTGGGGGCTGTACAGCGAAAGGGTTTTTTCGGAAGAAAGAAAGCTAGACTTTGGAGCTTCTATTGCTCTAGACACAGAAGCAGACGCTTACGAGACCAAAGGGAAGGATTTCGTCCCCGAAGGAATTTGGACAACAAGCCATACCTTCATCGTCTAGTTGAAGTGTACGAACACACTATACCACTAGTAGGCCATGTTCGACAAGTTTCTGAGCTCGCTTTCCAAGCTACTAATCAAACCATGAAACTTGGTCTCGAACAAGCTGGTGGCAAGATAAAAAACTCTATGCTATGCTCGCAGCAATTTGGAATGACTGGAAATCAAGACTGCACCTTGCACTCTCATCTTTACTACATGCAAACAATACAACAGAGTGGAAGAAATTCAGCCGTCGTTTCCTGCTCCGCATTCTTTTCGGTAGGCAACACTTCGACTCTACCTCGGATCGGACATACCAGACTACCTCCTCTATAATCTCTGTCATGACCCACTTCTCAATCATCTTCGCAAACCCTTCCACCCAGGCTTGTACTCCCCATTCAACCATTACTCGTGGGTGACGGTTAATTTATCCAGTTCTAAATCTGTTTACAAATGTGCAAGCAAAACTACTTCTCACACAATCTCGGGGTATCCCGCCAAAGGCGTCCGGTGCACCTCTTCTCACCAAACATCCGGTACCTCTACTATTTCTGCTTCCCGTGATTTCTCTAAACCTGAGGAATTCACAAAGGGTGTTTACAAAGGGTTATGTCCTTCAGGCGTGCTCCAGCAGCACGAAGACGGAAACTGACAGCAGCTATCAGTTTCCATCTTCAACTCCTGTTCTTTCCAAGTCATCTTGTCCTAAACTCTGGATAGTCCTGGAAGTATTTCTTCCCGAACAGAGAACCAATCATACTACTCCTTCCGATACCGTTTCACATCCTCTCCATCTATTTGCTATTTTCGCTAGTCTATCCTGTCTCAAAGTATTAAGCAGAAGAATACAAGGTACAGAAGCTCACGAGAAGCTGGTTTCTGCCTCTTACCGCTGTTGTCCGAAAGATCGGTCTCATCCACAACTGTACTCCTGAACTATGCTCCGTCAACTTTTCTACTCGTTCTATGACATATGCTGGTCCATCTTTCCTCGATGGATCTTTTTTTGTCATCACTAGAGAAAATGGATACCTTCCCAGGGCTGGCTAGCTTTCGATTACTACTCCATACAATAAACAATCTATGTTATGCTTTTTAGCAACGATATACAATACAATATATCCCTCTTTACACATATTCCATACCGTGCCCTTTCTACTTCATCCTTCTGATTCATTCCTATTCTCTGCACATCTTCGTTCTTTCACTTTACTCACGGTGCATGGTGCGCTGTACGATTTTTGACCATATTGGACGTCTTCTTACGCTGTACAGCACAAATGTCCTCCAATTTTTTGAAATAGCAAAACGTTCGCGCTTTGTTTCGCTCAGCGTCCTACCAAGCGTCTTTTCTGGCTGCAACAGCCGCCTTCTGTCGACATTTAAGCGCTTACTGTCACTCTTTTCCATTCTTCCCGTCACTTTCCCACGTCATCAACCAGTTTTGTTATCCATGCTCTGCTTAGAATTGCGCAACTCTAAGGAGAGCATGGTTAGGGGATCCCCTGCTGCTTTCTCAATTCCCTTTCTCTTCCCATACAAGTTCTCTCTCTAGATCTTTACTCTGACCTAGACGATACAACAACTACTAACAGATTTTCTACCTTCACTATTCCAGTTTCTTCCTTCTCAGTCTTCCTTTCCGCTTCACTTCTGGTACGTATTTTCACCTTCTCTTCAACTGCATTGGGTTCATTTCAATTTCTAACTTTTTCCTTATTGATCATTTCCATTCTTCATTTCGTCTCTACTCTACTCAAAAATAGTAAATAGGCTTTAGTTGTTCACAGTTCATAGTACACAGTTAGTAGTTCTGTAGAGTAGTAAAGGTAGCACTTCAGAGCAGTAGTAGTTTCATTCACAGCTCATTCAAAATAAATTTGCTGTCTCCTTTCTGGTCGACAGGACCGGGCTTCCTCGTTTACCATTGCCATCAATCCATCATACCAGGCCTATCCTATAATTTCTTTTAGGATAACGGCGTCTCCTATGTGCCGAGAACCAACATCCCACCCTATCTATTCCGACTCGTCCGCTGATAAATTCCCGTCATTTCCGCCCTTCAACCACCCTCCTTAATGGTATTAAACCAGTCAATTGAGTACTAAAATCCACCTATACTACTGGTTCGCAACCATTAAACTGCAAGAAAAATCCATATAATATGATGGAAAGAACCTCTATGTACATTGGTAGAATCTACTTCAGACTATGGGATTATTCAAGTCTTTCGACTGCTTCAAACCAATGTCAGTTCTGGTTGGAAACCAGAGGGTAGGCTTGTTTAAACCAGCTGATGTGCTGATTTTCAACCAGCACACACTGTGCCTGCAACCAGCCTACCTTTTGGTCGTATTCCATCATCAACACTGGTATAATCCACTTCATTGGCTGTTCTAAATCCAGATCATCTCCTGAAATAAACCAATACTGTATGCTGGATCATAAGCACTTTCCGACCCTCCGCCGTGGAATGGTGCAGACCAGTACTACTGGTCTGCACCATTCCACGGCGGGTAGTAACCCCGGCCTAACCATCCAAACCACTGTTTTTCAAACAGGCCACTCGTACTGTACAAGCACTGGAATTTTACCAGCAATTATACTCTAAAATTAGATGGGGCTTATCCAGAGGTTGGGGATCGTTTTAACAAGCCACATGGGCTGGTTTGTCACAACTGTACGGAATGGTTTTTGGCCTGGAAAAATAGCAATTTTTCCTCATGCTGTGCAGAAAGAGAAGTTGTTTTCGCGAGCTTCAAGGTGTCCGTTAAATTGAAGAAAGGTTATTTTCAGTTCTACTCCGCAGACCCAAGGTTCAATATGTTTGAAGTAAGTTCTGGACTGTCGAGAAGGTGCTTTTGGTTTTCTTGAGCCCTGTGTTTATTCAAAATATAATTGTTGAAATGAGTCGAGATAAATACCTTTCAAATGGTATAGGTAGAATTTTGAATGCAGAACTGGAGGATAATGGCCATTCTGAATCAACTTTTCATTCATCTCCCCCTTCTTCTCCTGAGAAAAGTAATGAAAGAGCGGATAAGTCTGACAAATTACGGAAACGAGATCAAAAACTAGTAGGGGAGTTGATAGATGGTGTATAGAGCAGGCATGGTCTCTGAAAGTACATGAAACTGCAGTTGTTTAGCTATATATATTTGGGGCTAAAAATGTACAGTGCTACTCATGAGACACCACGGTTTTGGGCGGTAGCGTAGGCCATTCCGCACGGGGTCGCTTGCACATGATGATCTGCCTGGTGAATAGACTGGAGCGGGGGTCACCGTACCCTTTATTTTGGGAGCGAGCGGGTCGCCAGTAAAGCTCCCTCGTATTCAATTCCTGGATCGCTAACGAAACTTACAGATTGCCGCGTTTCGTTCTCCTCATTGCGGGTGTCGTTAGGTCGAGTTCTGACTTCGGTACCAGACACCAAGAATTCTTGAGTGATACACCGTAGAGAGAGGAGGTTCCCACGGCTGTAAATCTCGCTGACATCGCCCCGTTGGTAAGGAGTTATGAAGGTGATTTGTACTATTGGAAGCTCAAATTTGCAAAATTTCAGGGAGGGGAAGGTGTAAGTTTGGGACGCATCTGACCAGGCTATCTCACACAGGATAACGCTTTGCTCGGCATCGATGCGTTACGCGGCCGATTTGCGCGCGAAAGATGCTGCGGCGTCGGCGACTTTGTCGTCCTTTCGGAGGCATTATACGCTGGAAGATCTGGCGTCCAGCCTGGCGGCGCCTACTCTGGAGAAGCGGGCGCGGTGTCAACTGAAAGCCTATATCGCGTATTCCGCACGTTGGTCTGCATCTGCTTTTTGGTGTGTTCACATCAGCAGCTAATCAAGGAGTGTGTGCGCAGTCATCAGAGAGAACGGAGGGCGCGCGGTGGAATGTAGAGCGAAGAATGCGGGATTGTCACGGAGTACTTGTCACTTTGGCCCTTTGTCATCGATACCAATTAGCAGAACTTGTAGCGACGCGGGTCTCGCAATAGTGCTTCGCGTACGAGGTGCTGCGCTTAAGGGTGAAGTACATCAACGAATATTGAAATAAGCTTTCTCTCACATATATATCTCTGCAGCACAACGCACGCTTGCGTAGTCGCGATGCAAATTACGTTTCCGTCTTCTTCGGGTCCTGGGTATGTTGGGCTTCTTCGTGGTACGCTCTCGCAACGTTACCTTCATGCGCAAAGCTAAGCAGAAACCATTGTACGGCCTCGGCATGATAAGTGATCGAGTCGCTATTCGAACGCGGGCGATCGTCGAATGACAGGTCCTGGCGCGCCAGTTCCATCCATCCTTCGGGGTCCGCATTGCGTGCGTAGTTCATCGGAGTCGCGCGCGTTGCGGTTCGCGTTAGGTTTTCGCGCGTAACGACGTTCGCGCGGTCGGTATTGTGCTCCTCGCGGGAGTCCATCGTAGTGACGATTAGGTTGTGGACTTGCGCCCTCATCTGGGCTGTCAATCCACGCGATTTGCCCTTGATAGCGCGGTCCCTTACTCTTACGCTCGCTTACTAACCCAAACGGATGCTTGCAGACTTACGTAAACGCGCGCGTTCGCATCGATTTCGTCGACCAACTTAAATTGCACCACAGCAGTGACTATGCCCAACGCACAACATAACCTTATCTCTTTCATTGAACTGGCAGATAAGCACGATATTATCTTTAAACGGGACAAAGCGTACATAAACTCCCCACAAGTTCCACCGCCACCAAAATCCATCCTGGCCACAGCCCCACAACAAAACGGACTGTATGTCCTCTCCACATCTGGACAGAAAAGAAAAAGGGTATCAACCGCTGCACACACACGTCGGGTAAGATTCGACCTACGCCACTGCTATGGTGCCCGCACAAACACCAGTATCAAGTCCACCAAAGGAGATCATCGCACATCCACACAACCCAGCGCATCACCAGCCGCATATCGCCCGAACACCACAACACCGCGACCGTTCCGACTCGGCCAACCTCGCGCACCACCCAAGCCGACTAAACAAACTCACATCACCAAAACATTAGCTCCCAGACCCTTCCAAGACAAAGTCTTCCATCCACCCACACCTAAAATCAACAAACCACCTCGTAATCCCACTCAACCTACAAACCACTCAACACCTCGCCCACAATCCACAACCCATCAAAAGCCCAAACCAACGACCACGAAAAATCACACCTTATACAACCCCACCACGCAACACCTACCCAAGCACGCCGTTGCAACAAACCGCGTAGAAAAAACTCGGCAAAACGTATCAAAACAAATGCCACCACCCAACTCACAACATGAATCCAACCAGAGACAAGTGTCTCCCACACCGACACGGGTGCATAAAACAGCGTACATCCCGGCGACAACAACAGATATCGCAATACGGAAAATTGTCAGCACCAAACAGACAATTGCATTACCCCCTCCATCGGAACATTTAACCCCAGCGGTACGCGACTACCACAACTGGCACGTAAAGTTGGGACACATTCACCCCAACGTTGGGGTACCGCATACACCGACTCGCAAAACAAGACCTCGTCATAGGCCTCCCAAAAACACTGAAATCACCACATCCATGCATTACCTGCACCGGAAGCGCACTAGGAAAACAAATGACTGCACCTTTTCGCTCTCGCAAAAGGACAGCACCCCTCTGCGCATACCTGCACTCAGACGTGTGCGGTCCATTTCCAACCCCATCCCTCCACAAAAACTTATACTTCGCTACATTCTTAGATGAGCACAGCAGATACTTGCACATCAAGGCAGCTTCGCGCGAAAACGAAGCCGCATCCTACATACGCCAACATATTCAAAGCATTCAAATAAACGCAACACTAAGGATAACAGACGTAACTATGGACAACGCCCGCGAATACCTCACAAAAGACCTACTACAGTTCTATGAACATGAACATATCACGGTGCATCCCACCATCCGTTACACACCACAAGAGAACGCCTTGGCTGAAAGAATCAATAGAACACTCACAGAAACGGCACGAACACTGCTAAAACATCACAACTTCCCGACACACTCTGGGACTATGCGATGCATGCTGCCACAGAACATCATAACCACGCACCCCATTCAGCGCACGGCAAACCGCCAATGCTTGTATGGACAGGAAAACGACCAGACGTCAGCACTCTACTCCCCTTTGGGCAATATGGCTACGTCAGCAATCGTCGGCCCGCTAACAAGCTACACCCACGCGAAAAAATACAGAGATACCTCGGCAGAATTGATAACACCCACTACCACATCTACGATCCCAGCACTAAACTAATATCCAGATGTCGTGCCGCTGACTTTCACGCGTACAACCCCAATGCAGACCCCACAGTTACATCAAAAAATGCATCCCTTACAACTAACGCACCCACTTCATTAACACCCACGCCAACGGGTCAATGTACGGAACCAAAAAACCTAGAACAAGCCAGACAGGCACCCGATGCTGCGGAATGGAAAAAATCCTGGAACAGCGAACTGGAAATATTGGAACAACGAGGAAAAATCACGTATGTCCCTGCCGATCACGTACCCCCTGGCAAAAAACTGATTCCGTACAAACTCGTTATGAAACTTCAGACCGATTCCAATGGGACACCGATCTCCCGGAAAACCAGATGGAATATACGTGGAGACTTACAACGGCCCCACGAGCATTATGAACCAGACTCAATCTCCTCTCCAGTTGCAGATCGTGACGCGATACGATTATCACTAGCGCTAGCAGCGGCACATGGATACGAGGCGACTCATTGGGATCTGGAATCTGCGTTTTTACACGCATCATACGACGACACCTCCCCATTTTACATCTATCAACCCCCCAGATTTGACGGAACCTTCAAATACCCAGGCTATGTAGGCAAAATCACCGGAAACATCTATGGAGCGAAACAAGCATGCCACATTTTCAACAAAGGACTCTCTAAACACCTCACCCTTCAGAATTTCACCCGCCTTGTAGCAGGTAGAAAATCCGCTAGAGCGTCAAACCACCCGACAGGTGTCCCGAGCCTCGATAGAGGAGATGGTAGAGCAGATGAACCTTATAGCGTACCCAGCCGGTAATCTCGTATGAGAGAAGTTATCGCCACCCGGAGGGGGTTATGCGATTATAGCGCTCACGCAAGGTGCGTAATAATGGAGTAAAGTGACGTAATCCGTCGAGCTGTTGGCTAACCCTAAGGTTTTCCCGGAGAGGGGTTGAACAATAGGTATGCGAACACTGTTCTAGTGGGTCGTAATTCCACTTGAGTTTACGTTACTCTAGAAACCGTGCCTACTGGCTATTCCAGTGGCATATTTATACTAAGTCTACTGTAAGCTATGGTTAGTGTTAAGTAATAAATATCTAGTTATTGACCAACCAGAGCCCAGTTAACGGCACTCGCCTACCCGCGAGGTTATTGCCCGTTAGGCTTACATTGAAATGTACAGCTGGTTAGCTTAAGTTAGAAATTTGTCCCTTGTGGGGTCTTGGCCGGGGCCGATAGGCCCGAGTAGGGTATTTACAGCCTTGCGTTAGTCCCAATTACAGGAAACACTCCCAGTTGGCTGGTGCCTTGTGATTGGCACATCCCTTAAACGGGTACCCAATAGGGAAGCGACACGGCTCTGGTTGAGAGGACCGCCAGGCGGTATGACACGCCTCAAAAGCGACAGTTGCACTTATCACCTGACTGCCACTAATGACCCGACACAATTCGAGTACTTCGTGGTCACAGTGGATGATTTTCTTGTCATCATCAAAAAAACCCACTCCGCGACAAAGCCAAAACATATACAAACCAAGTACAAGCTCAAAAACCTAAGACCAGTGACGCACATTCTGGGCTGGAAGGTCACACGCGACACCACCGGAATCAAACTATCGCAACCAGCTTACGTCAAGACACTCATAACAAAATATGGCCTACAGGACGCCAAATCAGCTCCACCTCCCATTGCCTCAGAAATTCTCAACACACCAGAACACGACACAAAGGCACTTGACACAAAGAAATATGACTACCACGGTCTTGTAGGCAGTCTCCGTTATCTTGCAGACTCCACGAGACCAGATATCTCTTTCATCACAGGCTTCATAGGCAGAAACGCCCATAAGCCAACCACAGCACACTGGCAGGAGGCACTCAGAGTGCTTCGATACCTCAACGCCACACAAGACCAAGGATTACACTACAAGACAGGAGTACATACCACCATACAAGCCCATTCAGACAGTGACTATGCTGCATGCGTCACCACAAGACGCTCCACATCTGGAACATATATCCTATACAACGACTCACCATTTACTTGTCAGTCCAAGCGACAGCGAGTCATAGCGAAAAGTACCTGGGCTGCTGAATACGTCGCGGTATTCCACACAGCCCAACACGTCGTTGTCTACGCAATCTCCTTGCAGATCTCAACCACGCTGAAACCGAGCTAACGCTACTACGCATGGACATTGCCGGGGCGATAACAACAGCCAACACCACTCACCCAACGCCCAAATCGAAACACATCGACGTGAAATACCACTACATTAAGGAACTAATCGACCGCAAAGAAATAAGTATCTCGTACATCCCATCCAGCGAAAACTGTGCCGACATATTAACCAAAGCATTTAAACCTGCGCAGTACAAAGAACGCCTACCTCTCCTCCGTCTCTCGTAGCCTGCGCCGTGCGGCGACTGTCGGATGATCACATCATCTCCACGGCGCAACCAACGAGATCCTACGTTGTCGGATGATCATACATATACACTAAGACACACATATAATACACTGATACAACCAGTATTTATACCGCCGCCGTATCACGAGATCACACAATAGAGAGTTTTGGCAAATTCCCACGTGGGAACTTTGGTGAGTTACGGAGGGATATAGGCTTATCATAAGTATCGCTGTGCATTTAACGTTCCTTGGGGTTGAGATGTTTTCATTTTCCTGATGACCAGCCCCAGCAAATCAACTGTAATTCTAGAAGTTCAGGTCAAAGTACTTTCATTCGTTTTCGCCAAACTTCCCTGAAACTTGAGCGAGATTTCATTTTGTCATTTAGAGAAGGGACGCCGTGACCTTCCCAGTTCTGGACAGTTGTCGTGCAGTGTGGTACGCGGTCAACGGCGCAAGTAACTCCAAACTGAACAAATTAGCTTCGATGAGAAGCATTTCTGTGACCTCGCCACAGGTTTCAAAGGCCCACCACAAGACAGCTACAGATGGAGCAGCAAACCAGATCGCAGGATTGCTGCTCAATCTTCAATGCATGCGGCCAAAACAGACACGCTATAGATTGAAAAAGGTGATCTGGTCTTTCAAAGACACACAAGTTTTTTCGTCAAAAACCCCGAATATTAGCATTCCGGCTTGCTGCGATGGCCCACATATAGAACTGCTAAGTAGGTGAACGACTGAAGTCTATGTTACGCGATATGTATTTCCTCTTCGAGGATTATTGCGTAACTGTACTTCTTTGTCGTTTTATTGTTCTCCTTCCTGCAGTGAGACGCCGAAACATCGGAGAACATACCTTCCTCTCATATGGGGTCGAATAATAATAGCTCAATGCAGATTTCATCTCTTCTCGTTCGAGAAGATGAGAACGAATTAGAGAATTATGGATTGAAACGATCTAATGGAAGGCAAAGGTCAATGTTTCCAGCTCCTACTCCTTACGAAGACGGAAACATAGAACGAGAAGTTTCGGACAGTGCACTCGACTTGAGTGATGATCGCAATTCTGCACTAATTTCACCGCAGCTCACGTGCGATCCCCAGAACAAGATTACACCTCGCAGCAGTGATGAAAAAGGTATGCCCAGCGCCTCAAGTGATGCAGAGAAACAGAAGTAAACGGGAAATACGACTTCTACAAAACGAAAATTCACGAAGTGGTTAGATACAATTCTGCTCAATGAATTTTAAAGTGTAGAACACATGTTTCCCGTCGCGGATCTAGGACAGAAAAGTTCAAAACAGTCGCGGAAAGTCTGAACGAAGCAGGAATGCTTCCATGGATTACCGATAGCAAGCATTGTGCTGATTGCTACCGGATGTTAATCAAAAAGTATGAGAGGATCAAGAAGAATTCTAGCGATTCTTCTCCAGCACCGCGAGGTGGGGTATTATCAGAAATTTCGACGATTTGTAAGCAGCTGGTGAAGGAAACCCGTGAAGAGATTGAAAAGTTCATTGAAGCTAGAGATGAAAAACGCTGCAAAGGTTCATAACTAAAAAAGGTAAGAGAAATGATTCGGACAAATGCAATGAATCGGAGGAGAGGAAGTGCTGTTATTGATTTAATGTCTCCTGATACCTCTACAAAGGAAGACATTGTCGCGAAACCCGGTTCAGATGTTCGAAAGGAAACCAGGGAGAGAGGTATGGAAGACATAACTGAGGTGTACACTATTCTCCGTGAAAACGAAGACTTTCGTGTTCAGCTAGCCCTGAGAAGTGAGAAACGAGACATATCACGACTTCAAATGGAGGAGAGATACCGGGAAGAAGAAGCTCCAGCTGTTAAGAAAATGCTTGCATTGGAAGAGGAGAGGCTTGCAATGGAAAAGAAGCTGACGGAGGCCAAAATACAGGCGCTTAGAGACAGATCTGCTCGGGTTGAAGTGTGAGTTGTAGTGTTCTCCTAGGGTTCAAGTTTGAAAAAAGTTCTGCGATGTTCATAGAATGATTACAAACTTGACCCGTTAGTAACGGATACATCTACAACAAAACTACATAATCCACCGAAAAGAACTAATGCGAAGTTTTTCTTCGTCTTTCGTCTCCCTACTCCTTCCTTCACAATATATCCCTCACTATATCAGTCTGTGTCCTCATTAATCACCAACCTGACGTAATCTTCAAATTTCGGGGGTTGACAGTCGAAACTTGCGCTGTTCTGCGAACCATAAAAGCAAGTTCTGAAATTGGTCAAGATGATTACGGAATAGTACCATAAACCTACTGGAGATAGCACAAGCCTCATCTTTCTGGCTAGATCAAGATGAGTATAACACTTTTTGACCTCCCTGGATGCCCACTCAACTGAAACTCTCAGCCTAGACATCGACGCATTGAAATTCTTTCGGTCCTCAGACAGTGCAGTACCTCTAAAACCGACTATCATATACGATCTAAGAAGGTATGCAGAGTCGGCGTACTAATAAAACTGCCGCTGTCCCACACATAAGTGTTGTTCTAAGTCTGTTTCGATGTTCGAGTCTCGAATCAAAGTACGATCATGTCTCCTTCCTTCTTTCGGGCCGCTGATATGTAAAAATATTCCATTTGTTAACGTTATTCCTTGAAACTTGATGCAGTTACGCCTCTTATGTCCATTATATGTTGCTCTTTGCATGATACCGATTGGTCTTGAAATGTAGATATTTGTGGTATCCAGGAATCCAATACAACTTTCTAGTGGAGCACCGGTGTCAGAAATGGTTCTGGCATATTGCACAGCTCTTTCTTTAACAAATTCTGCTTGAAATATCCGAATCAAGTGGTCAAAGTGTAGATAAAAACTCTCTAACGCCGAGTAGAATATTTCACAGAGACTAGATGATGACCTCCCAAATTCGACCTCTAAATCTCTCCATCTGCATGGGTAGCTCAAGCGGCGAGCAATGATACAGAACGCCTCAACAGGATTTGTATGGTACTGCTTCCGTTCGGTTATAAATCTTTCACCTTCCCATCCAAGTGCTGATACTACCTTCTTGATACCACACTTGGTGAATCTGAATCTCCTCATTGATTCAAAGTCCTCTAGTTTTTCGAGATCAAAACGCATAGAGAAGAGGCCGTATCTTCTCTACATATTCAGGTACATGTCGTTATATTATTTGATGACCTCCCGTAGAAACAATAGACTCATTGCAGTAGATGAATCTGCTGCTCGAGCCCGAGCAAGTAAAAGGATATTGCGAGCATATAGGGATCGCACTCTCGACGCGGTGAAGTCCTTTTGAGTTTGACTAATACGCATGCTTGGGTCTGATTTTCAAGATAGAAAGGCTGAACGCGCAACAGGAAACCGGGATCTCACGAAGTTGATTTAAAAATGGGTTCATCTGCTAGTCAAGTCTGACGCATGTGAGAAATGTTCACGTCTGCCTCATCTCCGACTGAAGACATCTGTCCTATGCTGTGCTATGTCACGAACAAATATGACTGTGACAGAATTGAAATTGATTTCAGTTCCCGCCCAAAACTGGTAACGCCTCTATCGTGCGGATGAATGCACTTCCCATTTTCTGTTCAAGCCGTGTTGAGAAAGAGATTCGTCCTGCCGGACGTTTACTTTATGGCGCGTCGTCGGCCATGTATATGTGCACGCTTGAGTCTACTGTGAATGAAATTAAATAAATTAAATTATTGAGGAAGTATTTGTCAGTTAGTAGTATTAGACACAGTGCGTAGAGCATATAAGAATTATTTGTCAGTCGCCGCGCACCTTGTGTGCTGCGAGGCGAAGTAGTGGGAGTTTGTGCCACAAACACAGTGTGTGAACTGGGCCGGTTTGAGTGACTTCGTGAGTAGGTCAGCGGGGTTCTGCGTTGTGGATATGTGTGTTGGCGATATGAGGCCGCGTTCTGAACCTGCTCCCGGAGCCAGTGATACTTAACATCGACATGGCGTGATTGAGGCGTGGGGTGTTTGGCCGTTGAAGATGTGATCGCTGCTGTGTTGTCGATGAAAAGGTCGACAGGTGTGTTGTCATGGCCCGGGAGGGAGGCTAAGAAGCCTACGATTGTTTAAATTAGCGTTGTTGTGTGAAAGGCAGCAGTGTATTCAGCGGCAAACGTAGAAGATGATACGTGCCGCTGTCGTTTAGATTGCCAGGCCACCGGCGCGCCGTTGTAGATGATGATGGAACCGGTGGTGGAGCGACGAATAGAGGGGCATGCGGCGAAGTCAGAGTCGGAATACGCAGATAAAGTGGAGGTCAAGAGGCTGATATAGTGTATACCGGTGGTAAGGGTGCCTTTTAGGTAGCGCAGAACACGTAGGCCTGCCTGCCAGTCGTGAGTCATTGGTTTATGGGCAGATCGACCTAGATATCCGACAATGAACGTAATGTCTGGTCTAGTTGAATCTGCCAGGTGTCCTAGTGACCCAATTAGGGCTTTATAGTCGTGGCGTGATGTGTCGAGCGGTTTAGCAGAAGACTGGTTTGAGGAAAGGAGTTCTGATGCGATAGGAGACGTGAAGGTCTTTGAGTAGAACATTCTGAATCGTTCGAGGAGGGAAGCTATGTAGCCAGGCTGTGAAATAGTGATTCCACTGTCGTCACGCTCAACTTTCCAACCAATTATGGGCTGAACATGTCCTAAGTCCCCTATAAGAAAAGGAATATGTACCCCTGATATGCTTTAGATGAACCAATGATGTACGTGATATCTCTACTGTACGCAAGAGATACTTCGCTGATGTCCGGGAGATGAGCGTATGGACATCTCCCGTCCATCATTGATGTATTGCTATGCGGCCATCAGCTGAAGAGCAAATGTTCCTTATCCGTACATCAGAGGAACACCATGCATGTCATAGGTTCATCATACGGCCATCTTTGGTACATCTTTAAGGCTTACTGGTGTCCTTGACTTTGTATTTTTGAGAGAGTTGGTCGCGGATATTGTCAGCCAGAGGTATTTAGTTAGTGATAACCAAGAATTCATCGACTGTTATGACGAGGAGAACGAATGGGGACTTCGTCTGTGTTTTCGGAAGTGGACGCGGACGTCCAGTCTCTCTAGTACGGGTCCTAGTCGGCCCCGAGATTTACTAGAACAAATGAACGTCCGCGTCCAAAAAAAAATAAAAATTTTTTGGATGCGGACGTCCACTTTCTCTAGTACATATGGCGGAATACTAGGGCCCGACATCCACTTTCTCTAGTACATATGGCGGAATACTAGGACCCGACATCCAATTTCTCTAGTACATTCAGCGGGATCCTAGGACCCGACATCCACTTTCTCTAGTACGTTCGGCGGAGTACTAGGACCCGACATCCACTTTCTCTAGTACGTTTGGCGGAATACTAGGACCCGACATCCACTTTCTCTAGTACATATGGCGGAATACTAGGACCCGACATCCACTTTCTCTAGTACATATGGCGGAATACTAGGACCCGACATCCACTTTCTCTAGTACATATGGCGGAATACTAGGACCCGACATCCACTTTCTCTAGTACATATGGCGGAATACTAGGACCCGACATCCACTTTCTCTAGTACATATGGCGGAATACTAGGACCCGACATCCACTTTCTCTAGTACATATGGCGGAATACTAGGACCCGACATCCACTTTCTCTAGTACATATGGCGGAATACTAGGACCCGACATCCAGTATACAATATATCAGCGAAAACCGGGAGGGAAGAAATTACAGCGGATGGTAAATTCAGGGCCCATATCGGACCGTATTTTATTCTCTCATTTAGGAAACTGCTCGTATACAATACGTCTCTCTAGAATAGGGAATACATATCTGGTCAGAATAGGAAATAAATACCCGGTTAGAATAGGAAATAAATACCCGGTTAGAATAGGAAATACGTATCCAGCCAGAATACAAAATACCTGTCAGCATATCGTCGATCACCCATCTCCCTCACTATCGCGTTCTCCCTACCATCCGAACGCCATGCACCACCATCCGCACATACTGCAAGAACCCTCACGACCTAGATTACAAAAAATACGCTCCTTCCCAATACCATCCCCGCTTTCCTCGACACCACCCCAGCCCATTAAATCATCAAGACATCAAACACGAACATGGTCAGCAAAATCTTACACCACTTGAAACGCACTCTCACTTCTATCGTATGCCCCAAAATATACACATACCAGAAACACCTCACAGCTTCATTCCCCATCTTCCTACATCCCTTCTTCACTCTCCTTCAGTCCTGCCGTTCCTGCTTCACCACTCCTGCATCACATACACAACATCAGAATCAACCACAACAGTCAGACTCAAAAGCAACGCTTACCACGACAGATATCCTAGAAACTCCCTTACTTACCTCTCCGAGAGGATGACTGAATCATCCATCCTACACAAAATACAAACCATGATCCAAAAACCTTGCAATGAATAATCAAAGTCAGCAGTCCATATCTTCGCAAAACAAGTCTTGGTGCTCAGTAAAACTTACCTTCTGTCATCAACATTCCTGCATCATCTACACAACATCGGAATCAACCACAACAGTCAGACTCAAAACCAACCTTCCATCACAGCATACTTTCAAAACTCGCACACTTACCTTCGCTCCACACAATACACACCATGACTCAATAGGCTTCCAATGAAAAATATCGCATCAACGGAAATAGTCAGACTCAAAACCAACCTTCCCTCGCTGCTTACTTTCAAAACTCGCACACTTACTTTACCTGTTCCATCCTGCACACAATAAAAACCATAAATCACGTAATCGTGTAGCCAAGAAAAGTAGTCAGCATTCCGCATCTTCGCACAACCGGTCTGGGCGCCCAATGTGACTTACCTTCCGTCATCACTATTCCTCCATCACCTACGCAACATCGGATTCAATCGCAACAGTCAGATTGAAAACCAACGTTTCCCTCGCTACATACCCTGAGAACTCGCAAATGTACCTCTCATCCATCCTACACACAATACAAACCATGATCCAAAAACCTTGCAATTAACAATAATCATAGTCAGCAGTCCATATCTTCGCAAAGCACATCTTGGCACTCAATGAAACTTACCTTCCGTCATCAACATTCCTGCATCATCTACACAACATCGGAATCAACCACAACAGTCAGACTCAAAATCAACCTTCCCTCACAGCATACTTTCAAAACTTCACGTACCTCTCTTCCATCCTCCGCTCAATACACACCATCAGTCAACAGGCTTCCCATGAAAAATATCGCATCAACGGAAATAGTCAGACTCAAAACCCACGCTTCCCTCAACGCATACCCTCGAGGGTAGAGGATGGAACGAAGGTACGTGCGCGAATCTTGATCAAGATTCGCGCACGTACAAAGCAAAGTCGGTCAAAGAAGATCAGTCGGTGATGAGGGCGGAGTGGAGCCTGCGGCGTCGACCGGACAGCTTTCTGCGTCCGCTTAAGTCTTGCTGTGCATACTCGAAATCATCGCCGGCAGTGAGATTGAGTATGGCCCAAGCCATGGTCTCTGATTCCCCGAACAAAGAGATCCGGATCGAGAACAACGAATATAAACATATAATCATATATATGAGAATCCATTTGCTTTCCTTACATGATCTGTGGCATATCCGCTGTAAAGCACATTCAGATTCCACGAAGTTTGGAAATAAAAAAGTTTATTATTACAAATGAATTAATTGAAAATTCATCTCCCAGGGCAGTCGTTCGTCCTTCCATGCACACGTTGCCAGCACGCAATGTGATGTAACAGTTGGAAATGATTGAACTCTCGGTTAAATTCCACCGTTGGGATGTCAGCTGGAGTGAGCACAAAACTACTACCCAAAAAACTACGAACACGTTACATTCCAAGTCTCGAAAGCACCACAAAAATAAAATTGGTCGCATCTGGACGGCACAGTCTCCCCTGTTCAGCTCGCAATCCTCCCTTTTGCGTCAAAACTCGACATGGAATGCAAGTATGAAGGGTGCTTCTACTACTGCGTAGATGCTTATGCGCTCGCGCTGCATGAGCGAACGTGTCGCTACCGTTTCAACCCCTCTCCCCAACATTTCAACAACGCTCGTGTCCCTGCCGTCACCCATGAGCCTGCTCGAAACGGCGACCATGATTCCCCGCAACCCAGCTCCCCAGACCCAGAATCTGGTCGTGCTTCCTCCAGCGACTCACCCTGTGACGCTTCACTGCCACCAACCTCAACCCCCTCCCGCGCAGACCTCCTCGTGCAATCCCTCGCCGCCAGTCTCACAACCCTCGAGTACAAGGCCGGCGCTGGCCGCGTGAGCGAAGTCATCACCATCCTACAAGACCCCGCATTCTCCCTAGAAAAGTTCAACAGCGCCGTTCGCACCGTAGAAGAATGTCGCCACGTTACCGCTTCCATGGTCGAAACACATTTCCGCACCGAAGGTTACAAGAGCCACATCATTCCAGACAAAACTGGTAAGTACTCGGCACAGCTGTACCTCCGCGACCCAGTCGACATGCTCCGCAGGCAGTTAGCACTGGCTAACGACCAAAATACTCTCTTCCACCCCTCCCCACAGACCGCCCCAGACGGCACCGCAATATTTTCTCATCCCCTACACACAGAATTCGCGAAAACGCTGCACCAGGTTACTAGACAGCGCGTGCAGCTCTCGGAAGATCCACAGGTCGTATGGGCAGAGGAAAATGATCCCACCGCTTCCTCCTTTGCCGGCCTCCTCCAAGTGTACTCCGACAAGAGCAGCACAAGCCTCAAGAGCTCCGCAATCGTCGCATACCCCATACACGTCACACTGCTCAACTTCTCCGCCCCCCTCCGTCGCCACTGCATCCGTACCGGCCTCACCATCGTCGGGTATCTTCCGTACATTGTTAACCCTTCGTCCAACGCCTTGTTCGGTGATGAAATGCCGACAACCTCTAGTTCTGCTAGTCGCGCTCGCAAAATTGATATTCTTCATAAAGCACTCGAAAAAGTGTTTTCGTCCCTATCCACCGCGTTCTCTTCCGGGTTCCCCTGCACAGACTCCACTGCAACTGCCCGCCAATGCTTTCCCATCCTAGCCAATTATTGCTGCGACTTTCCAGAGGCCAAAGAGCTCTCATGCACTCGCAACAGCACTACCACCACACATCCCTGCCACCGCTGCTACATCCCCGCCACTCAACTTGAATCCAGCGCGCCACACCAGCCCCGCTCCCTCGATGATACACGCTCTGCACGCCAAGAGAGCGCTCAGGAGCATACAACTGCTCCGCTCGAAGCTCTCTCCCTCCTCGAACAACACTCTGTCCTCGAATCGACCGCTCTTTTACCCACCAACAGTCCCCTAGACCCCTACAACATTTTCTCCTTCGAGCCTCTGCACAATCTCCACCTCGGCATCTCAAAGCTCATCAAACAGTGCATTGTCCACCGCCTCAGCTCCCCAGACCTCACCACCACTGCCTCCCATTCCGGGACACCTCGCACCTTCAAGAAGGTGAAAAAATCCATCCTCGCCGGCTCAAACAGCATTCTGTCCGCTATCGAACGCGACTACTACATCACCGGTCTTCATGTCGACTTCTCCAAGGGTGAGAAGGGCACCAATTTGAACGGCCTCTTCACGGAGGACGGCATACGCGGCATGCTCGCAGCCAAAGACTATCACCATGTCGACATGGTGTTCCCTTTCATCGCAGCATTCATTGACACATGCTGTGACGAAGTAGATACAGCCCCCCTCACTTCCATCTGCACGCAATACTCTGACCTCGTCGCATGGGTCATGAAACGCGGTCGCATCAAGCACTGGACTGCCGCCGAACTAGAAAGCCTCCAGAACTCCATTTCCTATTTCAAACAATCAATGCTCTCCACCCTCGGCCCATTCCACACCACAGGTCTCAAAACTTTCAAGTTCCATCTTCTAGACCATCTTCCCGGTGACTTGCAGAGATATGGCGCCCTGGAACACATTGATGCAGGCCCCTACGAACACTCGCATCTTCTGTTCAAACAGAGTTATAGGAAAACCTCTCGAAGGCGCTCCACAGCCATGGAAGAGACTATTCGCCACATGGAATTCTCCTTGGCCACTCCAACTGGTCATACCCCATCGAACACATTGGGAAACGCACGCATGATATCGCCCACAGACGGTGCAGTACTCGTTCGCGACGGATTCACCGTTGCACTGCACGACTTTGCCTCCCTGCTGCCCGATGCAACCCTCCTCGTTGCAGATATCGACGGACAGCCCGATCCTGCCACTCTTTTGCCGCTGCACAACTCCTCGTTCCCGTCTGGCACCATAACGCTATTCCAGCAACTCGGTGACACAGCTGCACAAGCGTTCCTCACCCTCGCTAGACTGCGCGCCACGGCAGAAGGCCCTCCAATACATGACATGGACATTTCCGTCACCGTGGTAAAGTCCGCCTACGTCATGGGAGGGTACGTCCCAGATGCCGACGACTTTGACCCGCACAGTGGCATGCTTCGCCCCACAAACGTGTCGAGGCACAAGCAGCAGCGCGTCTTTGCAACTTCATCGTTCGGCCCCGCAAAGAGATCGCAGTACTCCTTTGTCGTCATCTCCGGAACTGCCGATGACTACAGAACCATATGGGTAGGGCGCGTCCTGGCACTGGTACGCCTGCAGTCTCCAAACCTGTTTCAACCTGTAGAACTCGCTTTCGTTCAGTATATGACCTGCTTTGCCCCAAAAACCGCTGTGGAAAAATCACTTGGGTGCATTTGTTTAAAGTGGTCCACATGGGACCCGGACAACGGATCCGTTGACAGCAATGACACTGCATCCCACAGTGCAGGTGGTCCTTGGTTTGACCTCATTCCTGCATCTACTATATCTGGCACCGTGCACATCGTACGAAGTAACTTTCCAGTCAAGCCATTTACGAAACAAATGCACTGGTCGGACCACCGTTTCTATCTCAACCGCTTCTACACCAACACTGATTACCAATTCACAGATGATAATGAAGAAGAATAAATCTAAATCGCAGCACTCTATTGATAATGTACTACATGATAAACCTTCTAGTCAACGTCACATTTACTGCACTAATTTCAACCATCCTCCATTACGCCAAAACCGTTATCAGCAGTGGCTGCATGGCGCCGCTCCATGCCCCCATACTGTGGGGCATTGATTTCGACATTCAGGTTTGCAGTCAGGTGTCCAGCATATGGGTCAACGACGAAAAGTTCTGCGCCAATTAGTCCTTGCGCAATCACACAATCCATTACAGCACCGAGGTTTGACGTAATATGCGATTGAATCCAATCCTCGGACACTAGAACAAGTGATGAGCAGCGGTTTACATCATCAACGACATGAACAATTCCAGACCCCTCTCCGCTTTGCCACACTTCAACAGCCTCTCTCGTCACAGTACGGCTTGCAAACACATGCCGTGACTGTGCACTAGTCCGCTGTTCGCTCTCGACAACGTCCGTTTCTTCCCTTGCTTGCGAGCCTTGGAGACAAGACATGCAGTACACCACCATACCAACTAATTGCTGAAAAGCTACCCCCACATATTGACTGTACCGCCTTGTAAACTCCTTCTGCCGTGCACCTCCTTTCCCCTTCGGTTCATCCAAACACTCCACAGTAGTCACTAGCCAAGCATCCAGGCGCGCCAGCGTTAGTATGCTCGTCTCTATGTCCATTACTTGTTCTGGTCGTATCGAATAACCCCTGAAGATGTCCAGCACATTCACAGCTACTCGGTTGTTAAACCATGCATCACCATTCACTTCCATTTCGAAGCTGTCAGGAACCAAGCCTTTGCTGTATCGCAGCTCTGAGAACGGTGCCGTTCGCCACCTCCCCATATCCAAATCACCGTTACTTTCCCGTTTCAAAAGCTTCTCAGACGCTTCGCGCTTTTGTTCCTCTCGCTCGTCCATCTCAGCTCGCGTCGTCAGCATCGTGCATCTAGACATTAATTTCGTGTACCCCAGCGAACCGAACAATCTGTCCCTCGCATTACGCTTCCGTGCACTCATCACGTCGGACAGTTTCTGCGTCACCTTCACTTTCAATTCCTTGCTCCCCGCCACAGCCTCTTGACAGCACACACGCTGCTCCTCATCGGAAAACACATCACACCACGGACTTTGACGCAGTACGTGTCGCACCAAGTCATTCAGCAGATCACTCTCGTCCCTGTACGAAGGTGTATACCACTGCAGATTCTTGATGATATAGCCCGGAGGGGTAGCAATATATCCTACACCGTTTTCGCTCCAAAGTGCCCCTTCTACCGGCTCTACCTCGATGGTACGTCCAGTCCAACGTCTCTGCGTTTGTTCCGCTATAGGGTCCAGCTCCATAGTCTCGTTCTTGCACCACTTTGTCAGGTTTTCCTCAACCGCCCTAAGAACTCCAAGGTATTTCACAGGAATGGCTTTCTGTATTTTCGACTTACCGCCACCGTGATCACTGATTCTACCTGTTCTCGCAATTGCAGTAAGGCTGGCATTTTCCGCCTGCAGAGTCTTCACCTTAGCCTCCAACGCAACAATCTCCGTGGTGAGCGCCTTGTTTGCTATGTCCTGGCTAAACACTTTTTTTCCAGCTCCGCGATCTTCTTCTTCTGCGCATTGATGCGACTCGCCATTAAATCGATGGATTCCGGCGGATGCAACCTCTCTGCCCTCACCGTCCCCCCATCTCCCACGCTATCGGGAATATGATGTCCTCCATCGCCAATAGCCTGACGTCGCGGGGGCGTTACGCGCATATTTGGCACCAATGACACTCTGTTGTGACGAGGCCCGCACTCCGGCTGCTCTCTCCCCTCAGTACCACCTGACCGCCGATGATAGTTGGCATCCTGTGAACGTTGCTCAGAAACAACATCCCTTGCCGCTATCCTCGGGTCCCTGACTGCATTACCTGCTGGGGCTGATGTACTCGGCATAGTTGGCGCAGTGGGGGTCACAGCCTCCAGTGTCTCGGAACCCCCGGCTGGGACTCCGTCTGCAGCACCTCCGCATCTGCCAACCCGGGAGGAACTACCTTTGCCATAGCACTCTGCCGCAATTCCAACATGTTTTGAGCCACTATCATGTCATCATCATGATGTTCACTGTCCCTGCGAGCACGCTTGCCTCGGTCAAGCCCCATCTCTCTCCGCGCCGTTCCTCCTTCCTCACTTTCTCGCTGCGGATCCCCAGTTCTGCGCCGGTCCGTCTTGCGACTACCGGACCGCGGTTCAATGCTGCCGGTAGGCCCAGACCGCTTCTTCGCACGGGATTGTCGGGCACTCGATACAGCAGCTGCTGACCGGGTTTTCTGGAGGCCCGGAGGCTTTGGAGCTTTCTTCGCAATACGCGGCGGCATAATGAAGCTTTCCCGGAAGCGATGGAACGATTGAGTTGCACGAGATACAAAAAAGATTGCTGTATAGTGTCGGTAACCACAACGGTCTGCGATGAACGTTCAGGTCAGGTCAAGTACCGGATAATACGCCAACAGCCCAGATTGTATACGGTAGGCAGTCATCAACAGTATTTAATGAGGTACAATTACAGCTGTCGAGCTAGGCCGCGAGCACCCCTATGTCCGGAAGACGTCCTGATTTGAATTAAAATTTGGGCTATTCTCAAAAACATGCACATGTGAACATGTTTTTGAGATGGGGGTGTGCCGTACGGCACAATCGACCGCCCAAATCGATGTTTTTTGCAATATTTTTTTGTGCCCGAAATTTTAGAATTTCTGGGCTGGCCAGCAATGCAATCGAGCTGGACATCCACCGGACGTCCATTTCAGGTTGGTCGTGAGAGAGCGGGGCGGGACCATGATGGAACAAGGACCAAGACCTGTCCCTGGCGTATTGAGCCTGAAATTGACCCTTCGTCAGACGCCATTTAGCCTTACAGTTGGTGCTTACAGAAGCCAGTGATGACCCCGCTCGGGGCGGCGGTCGGTTCCTGGGGCCGTTGTGGCCAAATTAGACACCCTGATTTGAATTAAAATTTGGGCTATTCTCAAAAACATGCACATGTGAACATGTTTTTGAAATGGGGGTGTGCCGTACGGCACAATCGGCCGCCCAAATCAAGGTTTTTTACAATATTTTTGCTGCCCGAAATTCTACAATTTCTGGGCTGGCCAGTAATGCATTAGCTATGTGCTCTAAACCGATTCTAACAAGCAGAAAGAATCCTCTCCTTCATGACGATGCTCTCGAATTGAGTGCAATGCAACGGACTCCCTCCAGGAGAACGACAAAGCATCGTCTTTTGCAAGACATTTTCGTACGAAAAATAATCGAAACACATATTTGACTTTAACCTAACAGCTATCGCGAGCACCGTACTCAGCTAAATTTCCTCTGTAATTTCCTTCCTCCAACCAATCAATAGCCGCTTGGTCACAGGCTTAAAAGCCTTCCACTATTTGTCCTATCCATCGAAGAGGGTTCGATCCAGGCCTTGATGGGTGTGGAACCCGAGAACTTGAAAATGGAACATATTGCGACAGAGATGAGATGTCATTCTCTTTCGTTTACTTTTTTCTAACAAGATTCTAAACGTCTACGCAGCGGAACGAACCCAATGTCGTCCGTCCGTTTTCAGCCCGGTGAGATGTTTTTGCCATTAACGGAGGTGGAGGCGGCTATGGAGGAAGCCTGCGGTTCGGGTATTCTTTCCATTAACGGAGGTGGAGGTGGCGGCTTTGGAGGAAGCCTGGAGAACATGTGAGATGTCAGTACCCATGGATCACAAGAAAAACATGTAGAGGTCCAGTTTGGATATTGTTGCCATTAACGGAGGCGGAGGAGGCGGCTACGGTGGAAGCCTGGAGAGCATGTGAGATGTCAGTACCCATGGATCACATGAAGAACATGTTGAGGTGCGGTTCGGATATTCTTTCCATTAACGGAGGCGGAGGAGGCGGCTACGGTGGAAGCCTGGAGAAGAATAGAATAGTCCTATACCCATGGATCACAAGTAGACGTAGTTGGGCTCCTTTTCGAAGCCCATTCGTCTCTTGAATAAATTTAGCACCCAAATCATATACGATTGCCGAGTTGACACCCCGTATGTCTCGTTGGTAGAAATAGCAGGGGTTCCACCACTCAGCTGGCGGGAAGTAGTTACTGATTATATGAGATATGGCTTAGCTCCCGCCAAAACCGATAGCTCTGGGCTCAGGTTCTCCAAATGTGGTTATACGAATGTGTTCTGACAATGGTAGAAGACGAATATCTGCATCCTGCTTTGAATTAAAATTTGGGCTATTCTCAAAAACATGCACATGTGAACATGTTTTTGAGATGGGGGTGTGCCGTACGGCACAATCGACCGCCGAAATCGATGTTTTTTGCAATATTTTTTCTGCCCGAAATTGTAGAATTTCTGGGCTGGCCAGCAATGCATCTGAGTCGGACATCCCCACGTCCAGTGGCCGTCCGGATGTCGCTCACCTGGTAAGCGTGAGGCACCTGTGTCAACCTATGTGACTGGCGGCCTTGCAGTACAACACTCAAAGGCAGGGAATCACAATCTTTTTAAAATTTTTTCTCTACCACGTATCCGTCACAACTTATTACCTACACCGGTTACGGGTTTCAAGACCTTTCCAGTGCTGTGTACCCGTATACTCTGTTCCGTTCGATATCAACCAGTGTTCCTCACGAAAGAGTGCAAACGTCACGAGATACGTCGTCAAATTTGACTGTCTCGCCGAGCGGTCGCCATCCTGTACCGAATTTTCCACTCATTCCATTATGACGAATAAGCGCAGGCGCAACAGCAATCCGATCGTTGACGACGCAACCGTGCCAATTCTGCGCGAACCCGCTAGCCCTTGGGAGGATTCTAGTGACATGGGTACACGTCGAAACGTAGGTCGCGCCGCCCGCGAAACTACTCTCGCTGGCAAAGACTTCCTCCGCCTCTTGCTGGATTTATTCGCCCACTCAAGTTTCGCAGACTTGACGGACAAGCCGGGAGGTTTCACATACGCGGACCTTGGCGCTTGGGTTGCGCAGGGCACGGAAGAACAATTTGTGGCGCTGCAAGGTCGACTCAGCATGTCCTTCAGCGGTCGTTCGAAGAATGCTGGAGTCGAGGCGGATGTTGCCGAAATCGTCATGGCAGAGATGAACGTTGAGCGAGCCAAGCAGATTGTTCGTCTGGCATTACCCATTGCCGAGTTTTCAAGACAGGATGAGCGTATCGGGCAATGGGTTGAGCACTGCATCCTTTCTGGGATCGTGCCGCAGACCTTCCTTATTGGATGTAACATGCTTCCTTCGCCACTACAGGCGCCGCAGCGCGGGGAACCAAGCGCCTTCGTTCTTGCTCCACCGGAAACGTTCGAGGTATTGATGTATTTCCAAGCGTTGTCTATCATCCGAAATCACAACAAGAACCTGCCGCGTCGCCGAATAGGAGATGCGGCCGAAGAGGGGAACGAAGCCGCACGCGTCCCAGCCCATCGGAAAAGCACTAATCGAGCTTGTTACGTGGTTCAAGTTTTATACCATGCTTGGACCGATGTGGCCTACGCCGCAAAGTTTTCCAGCTTCGAAGAGTTGATGGCGCCGTACATCATTTTCGACAGCAGTGAGCATTGGTTTGACGTGCTCGATGAAGGTCTATTCGCACCGATGGAGCAGAAGCTAGATCTCTACCACAACAAAGCTCCCCTATCTCATCCTGATGGATATGGTGGAAAAGTAGAGACAAGAACCAGTGCGCAGCACAGTGCATTTAGGGACCTTGTGAGGAAGTTCTTCGACCGGTTGCAGTTTCTTATCGTCAACCCGGACCTGTACACCTGGCCGGAGTCCGACCGCTGGGGGGCACTGGAAATATACTTCTCAAGCGGAAATCCGGACAAGCTGCCAGCGTATTTTGACACCCTCGACGAAGACGTTATGGCTGTCCTCCGCCCGGCACCACAAGCCGCGGACGCAGAAAAGGTCCCCAAGCCGGTTGATGACACTCCCACTCGTCGCAACACAGGAGGGAGAGGTTTGGTTCCGTCGACAAGACACACAACCAGGCTTCAACTTGGACCTGGGAGGACCAGTCTTACTGCCCAAGGGCCGTCTCCCCCGTCACCGTCACCCCATGCGACAGAAGAGCAGGAAAGTGAAGGGCAGGCTCTCGCAAAGGACTTTCTTTCGAAAATGAGTCAGTATTGCCGGGTGTACGACGTCCCTTTCGAAGATTTGGTCAGTGCCGACGAGAGCCGAGAACACGTGCCCATCACGGGCAACGTTCAGCTCATTCTGACTGATCCGCCCTACAATGTTCGTCGTAAGAGGAACGATTCCAACTCTTCGTACGACAGGCTAACTGCAGAAGATATGCAGGCTAGCATCGAAGTGTTTGACGAGCTGTTGCGCCCCGGTGGCCACGGCATCGTGTTCTGCTCGGTTTTGCAGTTCTACGAATGGTTCCATTACTTGGAAACGTACAAAGGACCGCAGTCAGAAGGCCCAACCGATACTGCTGCCAGTGATGACGGGTCGGATGAAGAAGAGGTTACGTCCATGAATTCGGACTCCGAAGCATCGCAGCACAGTGGCGAAGAAAGTGCGGATGAGGAGGAGGACGAGGAGGAGGAGGACGTCGTTCGGAATTCAGTTTTCTTCGTTGACGAGGTACCTCTGTTGTTTGTCCGACTACCTGGGCACCTCTATCAAATGCCGGGGCGGAAGAGGTACCAACGCATGAACATGGCAGAGGTCGCTATCCACTTCTGGAAGCGAGGTGTTCCGTTCAAGACCGGAAGCGAGATGGTGGCCTATAGGAACCACGGATACATGGACGGCACGTACCCGGCGTGGTGCAACGTCACCATCAATATGCCCGCCATCGATTCGAATGAGATGGTGTGGCGAACAAGGAGCACAACCGGTGCTACGGTCAGAGTTCGTGCAGAGCAGAAGAGCGTCGCTCTCATGATGGAGTTGATCAGCCAGCATTCACAGCCTGGTGATATTGTTGTCGATCCATTCTCTGGCACTTTCGCAACGGGAAAAGCAGCTATGAGCTTGCCTGAGCACCGTGTTTTCGTCGGCAGTGACATGGACAAATTGTGTGTGGTACGATCGCTTCCAAAGCTGTGTGCAGTCATGTCACGTGTAATTCTTTCAAACAACACTGACATGAGGGTCACGACAGAAGCGAAACAGAGTGCTGAGAAGTTCTTGGCGTCCCCCTCTGTCACGATGCGTACGCAGAGGGAACGCAGGATCATCGAACCCCCACCTGGCCTTCCCCTGTACCAGAGGTTCCCGAAATATATTCGGCAGTACCTCTGGCAGCTGTGCCCAGAGTCGATTGCGTCGCGCGAGCACATGGAGAAACCGGTACATTATTGGCCACCTTCCCTGCGCCGCTGGTTGCAAACTGAAAACCCTCGCGTGATGCGGGCACACGATTGTGTTGCGAAAAAATTGAGCGTTCGACCATCGCTGATTAAGCATCCAAATGCAGGAAGAGGGCTCTTCGCTGAACAGACATTTAATGTTGGTGACGAAGTATGTGCATACTACGGAACTGTTGTGTACTCTGATATGAGCAAGGAGTCGATGAGGTTCGCGTACGGAGAGGGTCACATGGCGATAACGAAGGAAACATTCTTGATGTATGCTATCAAGCTGTATGCAACAGCGGAGGACGACGAAAACATCGAGCATCCAATTTGGATTGTTCCGGCTCCGTTCTGTTCGGCGCAGTTCATCAACGACCCGCGGTATTTGCGAGGTGAGGACACTCCGGCGGAAGACACCAGGCGGATGGCCAACGTCGAGTTTGTCGAGAACTACAGCAGCGGTTCGACGGGGAAGAAGCTCAAGGCGAAGGACCTAGAAAATCCGAAGATCATTGTAGTACGTGCAATCCGCGATATCCGTCCGGGGCAGGAGCTCTACGTTCATTATGGGACAGCGTTTAGAGCATGGAATTAGGGTCACGAAAGATGTTTTCATTTCGACTACAAATAAAGCTACGTTCCAGAGTTGAAGTATATCATATAATGCAGAATGTCCAGCCACCATTAGTCCAGGGTGAAACCTATTCGGCAGTACTCGCCTGTCAAAAACCAATCGTTCACACTCTAGGTGCACTTCGTCCGAGCAGTGAACCTGACTGCTTGGTTGCTGTTATGCGTGCAGATGCAAAATACAAGACCAAGTTGAAATGGACGCCCGGTGGATGTCCAGCTCAGTTGCATTGCTGTCCAGCCCAGAAATTCTACAATTCAGGGCAGAAAAAATATTGCAAAAAACATCGATTTCAGCGGGTCGATTGTGCCGTACGGCACACCCCCATCTCAAAAACATGTTCACATGTGCATGTTTTTGAGAATAGCCCAAATTTTAATTCAAATCAGGGTGTCTAATTTGGCCACAACGGCCCCAGGAACCGACCGCCGCCCCGAGTGGGGTTGTCACTGGCTTCTGTAAGCACTAACTGTAAGGCTAAATGGCGTCTGACAAAGGGTCAATTTCAGGCTCAATACGCCAGGGACAGGTCTTGGTCCTTGTTCCATCATGGTCCCACCCCACTCTCTCACGACCAACCTGAAATGCACGTCCGGTGGATGTCCAGCTCGATTGCACTGCTGGCCAGCCCGGAAATTCTAAAATTTCGGGCACAAAAAAATTGTAAAAAATCAACGATTTCAGCGGGTCGTTTGTGCCGTACGGCACACCCCCATTTCAAAAACATGTTCACATGTGCATGTTTTTGAGAATAGCCCAAATTTTAATTCAAATCAGGGTGTCTAATTTGGCCACAACGGCCCCAGGAACCGGCCGCCGCCCCGAGCGGGGTCATCACTGGCTTCTGTAAGCACTAACTGTGAGGCTAAATGGCGCCGGAAGATGGGCCGATTGCAGGCTTCAAGCCTAAGTTATGCTAGGGAGAAATCTTCTTCCGTGTTTCATCATGGTCCCGCCTTACTCCCTCAACAGAAACACTACTCACCCATCACGTTACTCATATTCCGTGCACTTTATATTAGTAGTGAACCCGCCTGCTTAGTTGCTGCAATGCGTGGATGTAGGCAGCACACGACCAACCTGAAATGGACGTCCGGTGGATGTCCATCTCAGATGCACTGCTGGCCAGCCCAGAAATTCTAAAATTTCGGGCACAAAAAATCTTGCAAAAATCAACGATTTGGGCGGGTCGATTGTGCCGTACGGCACACCCCCATCTCAAAAACATGTTCACATGTGCATGTTTTTGAGAATAGCCCAAATTTTAACTCAAATCAGGGTGTTCCCCGGATAAAGGGGTGCTCGCAGCCGCCCCAAAAGCCGCCTAGCTTGACAGCTGTAATTTTAACACATTACACATCAAGGACACTGCCTGCTTCACGCCACCTCGTCAGGTTTCGAGAGCCCGACTCGGGCCCGTTCTGAACGGACACTCACATCTCGATTGCCTGTCTTGCATTCCAGCGGTCACGATAGGTGTGTACCTAACAAAATTTCGGTTGTATTGTGTTATTATTTCCAGCGATTGGCGTTCACGACCATTCTTCAACTTAACGTGAAACATACCATCCACATCACTCGAATACGTCAACGTCAACCATCTCTTTTCCTTTCCAACTCAACAACCATGGCGGATACGCATTTCAGCAGTTTGTTTTCAACGGTTTGCGGCGATCAAGTGAGCGCGTCAGCGGAGTCGCGCGGACTCAAGCGCGGCGTCGATGTCGACTTGTTTGCGGACGTGGACGGTGCGGCTGTGCATATTGGGACGGCTTCGGTGAGCACTGCTGGTGGCGATGTTGGCCTTCCGCGCACGCTGCACAACCACAAGCTGCCGGAAACCGACGAGGCCGACTATATCGTCGTGCGCAACATTGCGACTAAGGACAAGTTCAAGGACCTCCCGTTCCCGTACATGTTTGATGGCGCCGAGGGACCGCCGGAGACGATGGGTGGAGCATACGCCGCGGCGTTTTACCCTTGGGATACTCGGATGATGCGCCCCGCTGCGGAGGATGGCTCTAGCGACATTCGTACCCCTGCTGCAGCGTCAAACTTCAACGCAGCGACGAACCAGGCCAGCTCGGGACGGATGCCCAGTACCGGTCCAGCAGGCGAAATCACTGGTTCGGGGGGTACGAAGCATCCAGCACGCTCCGTCCCGGTTTCGGGAGGCACGAAGCGCCCTGCTCGCTCTGCCAGAGCCTCCAGTGGAGGCACGAAGCACCCTGCTCGCTCCAACGTCACCGAAGCTACTACGCAGGACGTAACCGAGGTGGACGACGAACCGGAGGTGGCGGAAAGCATTCGTGAGCAGCAGGGGACGCAAATTATGGTGCCCAAGTTTGTGACGTCGGATTACGTCGGAGAAGGAGCGACTGTGTTGGTGAGGCAGCTAGTGGAACCGGCCGTGACCCTTCGCGATGTCAAAGAAGACCACGTGGAGGACCTGCGCAACAATATGTTGGCGGTGGGGTATGTGAGCTCTTCGCGTATCACTGTGACGGTGCTGAGGTCGCAGAACACGCATTTGTCCGCCGACACGCGTCTGTTCCAGAATGGCAAATTCCATGCCAATGCGAACGTGACCGTGATCGACGGACTGCATCGTCTCAATGCTATGCATAGCATTGCGGATGACTTCACGCGCCTCACCCGTATGCACAGAACCAAGCTGCCACAGGAGGCAAACCGCTTGCGCTGGGTTACTCAGCCTCTGGATGTGTACTACCTTCGCCGCAAGGACGACAGTGATCTCCAGCCTCATGAGATCATCCACAAGAGTGCAGAGTCGAACCATACGACTGGGACGCAACTGACGGAGCGCTCCCTGGTTCGAATCTTGTCGTCCATCCAGCAGTTCATCCGTACGATTGCTGTTGCAAACAACGTGGAAAACGCTGGCGACTTGCGTGAGTCTGATGTCATCCGAACATTGTTCGAGGCGCAGTTCATGGGGATGATGAATTCGACGAACACGGCTCGGCGGTGGACGCGTTTGGCTATAGCAACGCTGAAGCATCCTGTTCTCGACGACGTGTTGCGTGAGCTGAACAATTCCGAGCGCCGCAACGAGATTGGGATAACGCACCTGGACCACAAGATAGTGCGCGAGTTGCTGGAAGAAAACTTTGTCTTCGTCTTGCGTGGTCTTTCGGAGTACTTGAACCCTGCTCATGGCGGACGTCCGGATGGACGCTTTGACGTGAACGACTTTTATACATACGTCCGTCGCGTGACTGCAATAGCAAATTCTCTGTACGCTGCGTTTGGGCGCCCAAAGAGTATTATGCGCAAGTCATTTCTGAGCACAGAGATGGCAATTGGGTCGGTTAAGCAGCCGAAGGAGTTGCAATGGCATCTCACCAATGCCATTGCAATGTATAGAGGGGACGACCGGAGCAGTGAGGTTCGAATGCGACGGAGAACCACGCGTTTACAGGATTTGGAAACGAACTTGAAAGAGTTTTTCAATCCGACATTGAAGAAGAAGACTAAGGCTCGACGCAAACGCCGCCCTTCTGCTGCCAATGTGAGACTCACTCACAAGAAGCAGCGGAATGTCGAACATGAGCCTGCTTCGCATGGCATCCGCCGCCGTTCACAGCGACTTCGCTCGACGGGGAGCACACGCCTCGAGGAAGAAGAGCCGGTTGTGGTACAACAATCCGCCGGGGAAGAAGAGCAGGCCGTTGTTGATAAACCCACCGATCAACAACAAGCCACTGCTTCCGGTGATGAGGTTGACGAAGACTCCGCCCGTTCCCCCGATTCTGCCGTTGAGATTGTCCCCCAAGATAACCAACGTGCTGGTGCGACTCCCTCCAACCAAGAATCTGTCCATACCGCTTCGGACGAGGAAGACAAACAGGGTGCAGACGAGGGCCAAGTCGAAAGCAAGGGGGTCCGCGAAGTGACAATTACATTCACTGTTCCGGAAGGAGTGGAAGTCGATGAAGACGGTTACATCGTTCGTGACTCTCCTTCTGAAGACGACCTCCTCTTCGACGACCGTATGCCGTCTCTTCCTGACGATTTCGAAGACCGAGCCGAAGGGCATCATCTGGCGCAGCGTCCCGCGGATGTCATCGCATCGGTGAGGGTTGGCTGTCTGCCCCCGATTGAGCTCAGGTTGTTATTGGAGAGTGTGGAAATCGATGAGGAGGGCAGAGAGGTGAGGTATTTGAAGCAAGTGGCGATGGACCCTGTGTTTGAGGGGCTGCATATTCCGGAAGAACATCGGGCTCGTGTGCTATTCGAAATCGATCACGTCTATCCGATGTTCTTCGCAGCGTGGAAGATGGCTGCCAAGGCGATGTGTGAGCCTACATCGACGTTTCTACCCTCGAGGCTGGACTTCGCCCAGGTTGCGCGAATGTCTACAAGCTGGAAGGATTCGTATGAGGCCGGCACTGGTATGGCGTACTTCCACAATTGCCGAACGGAAATCAACGAGCGAGGGTATACGGTGATGCACAATTTCGCGGATGTAAGCTACCTCGATGCGTCGGACAAGTTCCCCTTTGACTTGGGTCTCATGGAAGAAATTCCTAACCAGGAATTGTTTCGGTACTTTTGGGAACGTGGGAGGGGGAGCAGGTGCACAAGGACCCTGGGAACCGGCAGCTGTGGAGTCCCATTGTCAATACGGGGACGATGAAACAGATGAGAAGAACCGGAATGAGGGGAGGGCTCGCTTCACGTCTACGCGCCACTGCCTGGTTGACTATGCCGAGAACGATGAGACGCATATCGACCGGTTCAAGTTTGTGACGCGGCGAGCCCTGCTGGATGTGTGGTTGGGAATCCTTGTCCGGCTGATAGGGCTGGAGGAGTGCGGTTTACCGGGAGAAAAACTTGTCATGCCGGCATCTGGGGGACGGTTTTTGATAACGGGAAAGGGGTGTCCTCGGCAGGTCCCACACAATGATTTCCCTGTTCCTCCTCGCGACCGCAAAGATCAACTTCCGGGTTACTTTGTTATTGCCAACGGAGATGACCCATTCCCTATCTGGGTGTGTCCAGGGTCCCACAAGTACGTCTTTTCCAAAGCGCTGGAATTAGATATGTACGCCAAGACGATGAAGCTGAAGAAGGTAATCGTTCCGCCACGTTCAGTCTTCATCGGTCACGGCCATGTACAACATGCCGGGGCAGGGCATGTCGACAGAGTTGTGTCACACACGACAACGAGGTATCACACGTATTTCAGGAATGCGTCGTATCCGATTCCCGACAATGTTTCGTTTGGTTTCATCAGGCGGTTGGGATTCGAAGAAGAAGTCATCGCCAATGCTCCGCGCCGGTCTGCAAGGCAAAGTCAACCGGCACCTGTCAATGTTCGCCACAAGACAGTTGTTCCCATCCCGGTCAAGAAAGATGGTAGGCCGAAGACAGGGCAGCTCCGAATGATGCGGATGAAGACGACAGAACCTCGCAAGGATGTAATGCACACACCGAGTGTGGCCCCGGTAGTGCCTCTTCTGCCGGGACAACCTGGATATCTAGTTCACTATCATAGTGAGGACGAAGAGGAAGAACAGTTTTCCGACGGCTAGATATCTTAACAACAACTACTTTAGCAAACAATTATCGAGAATATAATCATCTCCTTTATCACTTTCAATCTATGAACCTACTATAATGCACTTCCGTTCCATGCTTTCAAACTAGATTGTCCATTCCCTAGTGGGTTGGAGCATGATTCCAGGACGATTCCCTCACATCTCTAGACTCGATGGTCTATGCTAGAAATAGCAGAACAATTGGGTTTATACGTGCTTCATCGCCAACTTGCTTCTGGTAATGGCTGGACGTGCACGATACACGATCACCTGAAATGGACGTCCGGTGGATGTCCAACTCAGATGCATTCCTGGCCGGCCCAGAAATTCTACAATTTCGGGCACAAAAAATATTGCAAAAAACATCGATTTGGGCGGTCGATTGTGCCGTACGGCACACCCCCATCTCAAAAACATGTTCACATGTGCATGTTTTTGAGAATAGCCCAAATTTTAATTCAAATCAGGGTGTCTAATTTGGCCACAACGGCCCCAGGCACCGGAACCGCCGCCCCGAGCGGGGTCATCACTGGCTTCTGTAAGCACTAACTGTAAGGCTAAATGGCGCCTAACGATGGGTCGATTCCAGGCTTCAAGCCTAAGTTATGCTAGGGTGACATCGTTTCCCTGTTCCATCATGGTCCTGCCTTACTCCTCCACGACAAACACTACTCACCCATCACGTTACTCGTATTCCGTGCACTTTGTATGAGTAGTGAACTCGCCTGCTTAGTTGCTGCAATGCGTGGATGTAGGCAGCACACGACCAACCTGAAATGGACGTCCGGTGGATGTCCATCTCAGATGCACTGCTGGCCAGCCCAGAAATTCTACAATTTCGGGCACAAAAAATCTTGCAAAAATCAACGATTTGGGCGGGTCGATTGTGCCGTACGGCACACCCCCATCTCAAAAACATGTTCACATGTGCATGTTTTTGAGAATAGCCCAAATTTTAATTCAAATCAGGGTGTCTAATTTGGCCACAACGGCCCCAGGCACCGGCCACCGCCCCGATCGGGGCTATCACTGGCTTCTGTAAGCACCAACTGTAAGGCTAAATGGCGTCTGACGAAGGGTCGATTCCAGGCTCAAGCCTAATACGCTTGGGTGACATCTTTTTCCCTGTTTCATCATGGTCCCTCTTACTCCCACACAACCTACTCACATCACGTTACTCAATTCCGTGTACTTTGTATTGTAGTGACCCGCCCTTACGTTCTCAATGCGGTGGATGTAGCAGCACACGACCACCTGAAATGGACGTCCGGTGGATGTCCAGCTCAGATGCATTGCTGGCCAGCCCAGAAATTCTAAATTTCGGGCACAAAAAAATATTGCAAAAAACATCGATTTGGGCGGTCGATTGTGCCGTACGGCACACCCCCATCTCAAAAACATGTTCACATGTGCATTTTTGAGAATAGCCCAAATTTTAATTCAAATCAGGGTGTCTAATTTGGCCACAACGGCCCCAGGAACCGGCCGCCGCCCCGAGTGGGGTCATCACTGGCTTCTGTAAGCACTAACTGTAAGCCAAAAT
>JALQPE010002154.1:0-25095 GCA_030407315.1 Asparagopsis taxiformis | reverse complement strand
ATCGTCTGTGTTTTCGGAAGTGGACGCGGACGTCCAGTCTCCTAGTACGGGTCCTAGTCGGGCCCGAGATTTACTAGAACAAATGAAAGCGTCCCGCTCCAAAAAAAAATAAAAAATTTTTTTGGATGCGGACGTCCACTTTCTCTTCGACCCCATATGGCGGAAAAATACTAGGGCCCGAACATCCACTTTCTCTAGTACATATGGCGGAATACTAGGACCCGACATCCACTTTCTCTAGTACATTGGCGGAATACTAGGACCCGACATCCACTTTCTCTAGTACATATGGCGGAATACTAGGACCCGACATCCACTTTCTCTAGTACATATGGCGGAATACTAGGACCCGACATCCACTTTCTCTAGTACATATGGCGGAATACTAGGACCCGACATCCACTTTCTCTAGTACATATGGCGGAATACTAGGACCCGACATCCACTTTCTCTAGTACATATGGCGGAATACTAGGACCCGACATCCACTTTCTCTAGTACATATGGCGGAATACTAGGACCCGACATCCACTTTCTCTAGTACATATGGCGGAATACTAGGACCCGACATCCACTTTCTCTAGTACATATGGCGGAATACTAGGACCCGACATCCACTTTCTCTAGTACATATGGCGGAATACTAGGACCCGACATCCAGTATACAATATATCAGCGAAAACCGGGAGGGAAGAAATTACAGCGGATGGTAAATTCAGGGCCCATATCGGACCGTATTTTATTCTCTCATTTAGGAAACTGCTCGTATACAATACGTCTCTCTAGAATAGGGAATACATATCTGGTCAGAATAGGAAATAAATACCCGGTTAGAATAGGAAATAAATACCCGGTTAGAATAGGAAATACGTATCCAGCCAGAATACAAAATACCTGTCAGCATATCGTCGATCACCCATCTCCCTCACTATCGCGTTCTCCCTACCATCCGAACGCCATGCACCACCATCCGCACATACTGCAAGAACCCTCACGACCTAGATTACAAAAAATACGCTCCTTCCCAATACCATCCCCGCTTTCCTCGACACCACCCCAGCCCATTAAATCATCAAGACATCAAACACGAACATGGTCAGCAAAATCTTACACCACTTGAAACGCACTCTCACTTCTATCGTATGCCCCAAAATATACACATACCAGAAACACCTCACAGCTTCATTCCCCATCTTCCTACATCCCTTCTTCACTCTCCTTCAGTCCTGCCGTTCCTGCTTCACCACTCCTGCATCACATACACAACATCAGAATCAACCACAACAGTCAGACTCAAAAGCAACGCTTACCACGACAGATATCCTAGAAACTCCCTTACTTACCTCTCCGAGAGGATGACTGAATCATCCATCCTACACAAAATACAAACCATGATCCAAAAACCTTGCAATGAATAATCAAAGTCAGCAGTCCATATCTTCGCAAAACAAGTCTTGGTGCTCAGTAAAACTTACCTTCTGTCATCAACATTCCTGCATCATCTACACAACATCGGAATCAACCACAACAGTCAGACTCAAAACCAACCTTCCATCACAGCATACTTTCAAAACTCGCACACTTACCTTCGCTCCACACAATACACACCATGACTCAATAGGCTTCCAATGAAAAATATCGCATCAACGGAAATAGTCAGACTCAAAACCAACCTTCCCTCGCTGCTTACTTTCAAAACTCGCACACTTACTTTACCTGTTCCATCCTGCACACAATAAAAACCATAAATCACGTAATCGTGTAGCCAAGAAAAGTAGTCAGCATTCCGCATCTTCGCACAACCGGTCTGGGCGCCCAATGTGACTTACCTTCCGTCATCACTATTCCTCCATCACCTACGCAACATCGGATTCAATCGCAACAGTCAGATTGAAAACCAACGTTTCCCTCGCTACATACCCTGAGAACTCGCAAATGTACCTCTCATCCATCCTACACACAATACAAACCATGATCCAAAAACCTTGCAATTAACAATAATCATAGTCAGCAGTCCATATCTTCGCAAAGCACATCTTGGCACTCAATGAAACTTACCTTCCGTCATCAACATTCCTGCATCATCTACACAACATCGGAATCAACCACAACAGTCAGACTCAAAATCAACCTTCCCTCACAGCATACTTTCAAAACTTCACGTACCTCTCTTCCATCCTCCGCTCAATACACACCATCAGTCAACAGGCTTCCCATGAAAAATATCGCATCAACGGAAATAGTCAGACTCAAAACCCACGCTTCCCTCAACGCATACCCTCGAGGGTAGAGGATGGAACGAAGGTACGTGCGCGAATCTTGATCAAGATTCGCGCACGTACAAAGCAAAGTCGGTCAAAGAAGATCAGTCGGTGATGAGGGCGGAGTGGAGCCTGCGGCGTCGACCGGACAGCTTTCTGCGTCCGCTTAAGTCTTGCTGTGCATACTCGAAATCATCGCCGGCAGTGAGATTGAGTATGGCCCAAGCCATGGTCTCTGATTCCCCGAACAAGAGATCCGGATCGAGAACAACGAATATAAACATATAATCATATATATGAGAATCCATTTGCTTTCCTTACATGATCTGTGGCATATCCGCTGTAAAGCACATTCAGATTCCACGAAGTTTGGAAATAAAAAAGTTTATTATTACAAATGAATTAATTGAAAATTCATCTCCCAGGGCAGTCGTTCGTCCTTCCATGCACACGTTGCCAGCACGCAATGTGATGTAACAGTTGGAAATGATTGAACTCTCGGTTAAATTCCACCGTTGGGATGTCAGCTGGAGTGAGCACAAAACTACTACCCAAAAAACTACGAACACGTTACATTCCAAGTCTCGAAAGCACCACAAAAATAAAATTGGTCGCATCTGGACGGCACAGTCTCCCCTGTTCAGCTCGCAATCCTCCCTTTTGCGTCAAAACTCGACATGGAATGCAAGTATGAAGGGTGCTTCTACTACTGCGTAGATGCTTATGCGCTCGCGCTGCATGAGCGAACGTGTCGCTACCGTTTCAACCCCTCTCCCCAACATTTCAACAACGCTCGTGTCCCTGCCGTCACCCATGAGCCTGCTCGAAACGGCGACCATGATTCCCCGCAACCCAGCTCCCCAGACCCAGAATCTGGTCGTGCTTCCTCCAGCGACTCACCCTGTGACGCTTCACTGCCACCAACCTCAACCCCCTCCCGCGCAGACCTCCTCGTGCAATCCCTCGCCGCCAGTCTCACAACCCTCGAGTACAAGGCCGGCGCTGGCCGCGTGAGCGAAGTCATCACCATCCTACAAGACCCCGCATTCTCCCTAGAAAAGTTCAACAGCGCCGTTCGCACCGTAGAAGAATGTCGCCACGTTACCGCTTCCATGGTCGAAACACATTTCCGCACCGAAGGTTACAAGAGCCACATCATTCCAGACAAAACTGGTAAGTACTCGGCACAGCTGTACCTCCGCGACCCAGTCGACATGCTCCGCAGGCAGTTAGCACTGGCTAACGACCAAAATACTCTCTTCCACCCCTCCCCACAGACCGCCCCAGACGGCACCGCAATATTTTCTCATCCCCTACACACAGAATTCGCGAAAACGCTGCACCAGGTTACTAGACAGCGCGTGCAGCTCTCGGAAGATCCACAGGTCGTATGGGCAGAGGAAAATGATCCCACCGCTTCCTCCTTTGCCGGCCTCCTCCAAGTGTACTCCGACAAGAGCAGCACAAGCCTCAAGAGCTCCGCAATCGTCGCATACCCCATACACGTCACACTGCTCAACTTCTCCGCCCCCCTCCGTCGCCACTGCATCCGTACCGGCCTCACCATCGTCGGGTATCTTCCGTACATTGTTAACCCTTCGTCCAACGCCTTGTTCGGTGATGAAATGCCGACAACCTCTAGTTCTGCTAGTCGCGCTCGCAAAATTGATATTCTTCATAAAGCACTCGAAAAAGTGTTTTCGTCCCTATCCACCGCGTTCTCTTCCGGGTTCCCCTGCACAGACTCCACTGCAACTGCCCGCCAATGCTTTCCCATCCTAGCCAATTATTGCTGCGACTTTCCAGAGGCCAAAGAGCTCTCATGCACTCGCAACAGCACTACCACCACACATCCCTGCCACCGCTGCTACATCCCCGCCACTCAACTTGAATCCAGCGCGCCACACCAGCCCCGCTCCCTCGATGATACACGCTCTGCACGCCAAGAGAGCGCTCAGGAGCATACAACTGCTCCGCTCGAAGCTCTCTCCCTCCTCGAACAACACTCTGTCCTCGAATCGACCGCTCTTTTACCCACCAACAGTCCCCTAGACCCCTACAACATTTTCTCCTTCGAGCCTCTGCACAATCTCCACCTCGGCATCTCAAAGCTCATCAAACAGTGCATTGTCCACCGCCTCAGCTCCCCAGACCTCACCACCACTGCCTCCCATTCCGGGACACCTCGCACCTTCAAGAAGGTGAAAAAATCCATCCTCGCCGGCTCAAACAGCATTCTGTCCGCTATCGAACGCGACTACTACATCACCGGTCTTCATGTCGACTTCTCCAAGGGTGAGAAGGGCACCAATTTGAACGGCCTCTTCACGGAGGACGGCATACGCGGCATGCTCGCAGCCAAAGACTATCACCATGTCGACATGGTGTTCCCTTTCATCGCAGCATTCATTGACACATGCTGTGACGAAGTAGATACAGCCCCCCTCACTTCCATCTGCACGCAATACTCTGACCTCGTCGCATGGGTCATGAAACGCGGTCGCATCAAGCACTGGACTGCCGCCGAACTAGAAAGCCTCCAGAACTCCATTTCCTATTTCAAACAATCAATGCTCTCCACCCTCGGCCCATTCCACACCACAGGTCTCAAAACTTTCAAGTTCCATCTTCTAGACCATCTTCCCGGTGACTTGCAGAGATATGGCGCCCTGGAACACATTGATGCAGGCCCCTACGAACACTCGCATCTTCTGTTCAAACAGAGTTATAGGAAAACCTCTCGAAGGCGCTCCACAGCCATGGAAGAGACTATTCGCCACATGGAATTCTCCTTGGCCACTCCAACTGGTCATACCCCATCGAACACATTGGGAAACGCACGCATGATATCGCCCACAGACGGTGCAGTACTCGTTCGCGACGGATTCACCGTTGCACTGCACGACTTTGCCTCCCTGCTGCCCGATGCAACCCTCCTCGTTGCAGATATCGACGGACAGCCCGATCCTGCCACTCTTTTGCCGCTGCACAACTCCTCGTTCCCGTCTGGCACCATAACGCTATTCCAGCAACTCGGTGACACAGCTGCACAAGCGTTCCTCACCCTCGCTAGACTGCGCGCCACGGCAGAAGGCCCTCCAATACATGACATGGACATTTCCGTCACCGTGGTAAAGTCCGCCTACGTCATGGGAGGGTACGTCCCAGATGCCGACGACTTTGACCCGCACAGTGGCATGCTTCGCCCCACAAACGTGTCGAGGCACAAGCAGCAGCGCGTCTTTGCAACTTCATCGTTCGGCCCCGCAAAGAGATCGCAGTACTCCTTTGTCGTCATCTCCGGAACTGCCGATGACTACAGAACCATATGGGTAGGGCGCGTCCTGGCACTGGTACGCCTGCAGTCTCCAAACCTGTTTCAACCTGTAGAACTCGCTTTCGTTCAGTATATGACCTGCTTTGCCCCAAAAACCGCTGTGGAAAAATCACTTGGGTGCATTTGTTTAAAGTGGTCCACATGGGACCCGGACAACGGATCCGTTGACAGCAATGACACTGCATCCCACAGTGCAGGTGGTCCTTGGTTTGACCTCATTCCTGCATCTACTATATCTGGCACCGTGCACATCGTACGAAGTAACTTTCCAGTCAAGCCATTTACGAAACAAATGCACTGGTCGGACCACCGTTTCTATCTCAACCGCTTCTACACCAACACTGATTACCAATTCACAGATGATAATGAAGAAGAATAAATCTAAATCGCAGCACTCTATTGATAATGTACTACATGATAAACCTTCTAGTCAACGTCACATTTACTGCACTAATTTCAACCATCCTCCATTACGCCAAAACCGTTATCAGCAGTGGCTGCATGGCGCCGCTCCATGCCCCCATACTGTGGGGCATTGATTTCGACATTCAGGTTTGCAGTCAGGTGTCCAGCATATGGGTCAACGACGAAAAGTTCTGCGCCAATTAGTCCTTGCGCAATCACACAATCCATTACAGCACCGAGGTTTGACGTAATATGCGATTGAATCCAATCCTCGGACACTAGAACAAGTGATGAGCAGCGGTTTACATCATCAACGACATGAACAATTCCAGACCCCTCTCCGCTTTGCCACACTTCAACAGCCTCTCTCGTCACAGTACGGCTTGCAAACACATGCCGTGACTGTGCACTAGTCCGCTGTTCGCTCTCGACAACGTCCGTTTCTTCCCTTGCTTGCGAGCCTTGGAGACAAGACATGCAGTACACCACCATACCAACTAATTGCTGAAAAGCTACCCCCACATATTGACTGTACCGCCTTGTAAACTCCTTCTGCCGTGCACCTCCTTTCCCCTTCGGTTCATCCAAACACTCCACAGTAGTCACTAGCCAAGCATCCAGGCGCGCCAGCGTTAGTATGCTCGTCTCTATGTCCATTACTTGTTCTGGTCGTATCGAATAACCCCTGAAGATGTCCAGCACATTCACAGCTACTCGGTTGTTAAACCATGCATCACCATTCACTTCCATTTCGAAGCTGTCAGGAACCAAGCCTTTGCTGTATCGCAGCTCTGAGAACGGTGCCGTTCGCCACCTCCCCATATCCAAATCACCGTTACTTTCCCGTTTCAAAAGCTTCTCAGACGCTTCGCGCTTTTGTTCCTCTCGCTCGTCCATCTCAGCTCGCGTCGTCAGCATCGTGCATCTAGACATTAATTTCGTGTACCCCAGCGAACCGAACAATCTGTCCCTCGCATTACGCTTCCGTGCACTCATCACGTCGGACAGTTTCTGCGTCACCTTCACTTTCAATTCCTTGCTCCCCGCCACAGCCTCTTGACAGCACACACGCTGCTCCTCATCGGAAAACACATCACACCACGGACTTTGACGCAGTACGTGTCGCACCAAGTCATTCAGCAGATCACTCTCGTCCCTGTACGAAGGTGTATACCACTGCAGATTCTTGATGATATAGCCCGGAGGGGTAGCAATATATCCTACACCGTTTTCGCTCCAAAGTGCCCCTTCTACCGGCTCTACCTCGATGGTACGTCCAGTCCAACGTCTCTGCGTTTGTTCCGCTATAGGGTCCAGCTCCATAGTCTCGTTCTTGCACCACTTTGTCAGGTTTTCCTCAACCGCCCTAAGAACTCCAAGGTATTTCACAGGAATGGCTTTCTGTATTTTCGACTTACCGCCACCGTGATCACTGATTCTACCTGTTCTCGCAATTGCAGTAAGGCTGGCATTTTCCGCCTGCAGAGTCTTCACCTTAGCCTCCAACGCAACAATCTCCGTGGTGAGCGCCTTGTTTGCTATGTCCTGGCTAAACACTTTTTTTCCAGCTCCGCGATCTTCTTCTTCTGCGCATTGATGCGACTCGCCATTAAATCGATGGATTCCGGCGGATGCAACCTCTCTGCCCTCACCGTCCCCCCATCTCCCACGCTATCGGGAATATGATGTCCTCCATCGCCAATAGCCTGACGTCGCGGGGGCGTTACGCGCATATTTGGCACCAATGACACTCTGTTGTGACGAGGCCCGCACTCCGGCTGCTCTCTCCCCTCAGTACCACCTGACCGCCGATGATAGTTGGCATCCTGTGAACGTTGCTCAGAAACAACATCCCTTGCCGCTATCCTCGGGTCCCTGACTGCATTACCTGCTGGGGCTGATGTACTCGGCATAGTTGGCGCAGTGGGGGTCACAGCCTCCAGTGTGTCGGAACCCCCGGCTGGGACTCCGTCTGCAGCACCTCCGCATCTGCCAACCCGGGAGGAACTACCTTTGCCATAGCACTCTGCCGCAATTCCAACATGTTTTGAGCCACTATCATGTCATCATCATGATGTTCACTGTCCCTGCGAGCACGCTTGCCTCGGTCAAGCCCCATCTCTCTCCGCGCCGTTCCTCCTTCCTCACTTTCTCGCTGCGGATCCCCAGTTCTGCGCCGGTCCGTCTTGCGACTACCGGACCGCGGTTCAATGCTGCCGGTAGGCCCAGACCGCTTCTTCGCACGGGATTGTCGGGCACTCGATACAGCAGCTGCTGACCGGGTTTTCTGGAGGCCCGGAGGCTTTGGAGCTTTCTTCGCAATACGCGGCGGCATAATGAAGCTTTCCCGGAAGCGATGGAACGATTGAGTTGCACGAGATACAAAAAAGATTGCTGTATAGTGTCGGTAACCACAACGGTCTGCGATGAACGTTCAGGTCAGGTCAAGTACCGGATAATACGCCAACAGCCCAGATTGTATACGGTAGGCAGTCATCAACAGTATTTAATGAGGTACAATTACAGCTGTCGAGCTAGGCCGCGAGCACCCCTATGTCCGGAAGACGTCCTGATTTGAATTAAAATTTGGGCTATTCTCAAAAACATGCACATGTGAACATGTTTTTGAGATGGGGGTGTGCCGTACGGCACAATCGACCGCCCAAATCGATGTTTTTTGCAATATTTTTTTGTGCCCGAAATTTTAGAATTTCTGGGCTGGCCAGCAATGCAATCGAGCTGGACATCCACCGGACGTCCATTTCAGGTTGGTCGTGAGAGAGCGGGGCGGGACCATGATGGAACAAGGACCAAGACCTGTCCCTGGCGTATTGAGCCTGAAATTGACCCTTCGTCAGACGCCATTTAGCCTTACAGTTGGTGCTTACAGAAGCCAGTGATGACCCCGCTCGGGGCGGCGGTCGGTTCCTGGGGCCGTTGTGGCCAAATTAGACACCCTGATTTGAATTAAAATTTGGGCTATTCTCAAAAACATGCACATGTGAACATGTTTTTGAAATGGGGGTGTGCCGTACGGCACAATCGGCCGCCCAAATCAAGGTTTTTTACAATATTTTTGCTGCCCGAAATTCTACAATTTCTGGGCTGGCCAGTAATGCATTAGCTATGTGCTCTAAACCGATTCTAACAAGCAGAAAGAATCCTCTCCTTCATGACGATGCTCTCGAATTGAGTGCAATGCAACGGACTCCCTCCAGGAGAACGACAAAGCATCGTCTTTTGCAAGACATTTTCGTACGAAAAATAATCGAAACACATATTTGACTTTAACCTAACAGCTATCGCGAGCACCGTACTCAGCTAAATTTCCTCTGTAATTTCCTTCCTCCAACCAATCAATAGCCGCTTGGTCACAGGCTTAAAAGCCTTCCACTATTTGTCCTATCCATCGAAGAGGGTTCGATCCAGGCCTTGATGGGTGTGGAACCCGAGAACTTGAAAATGGAACATATTGCGACAGAGATGAGATGTCATTCTCTTTCGTTTACTTTTTTCTAACAAGATTCTAAACGTCTACGCAGCGGAACGAACCCAATGTCGTCCGTCCGTTTTCAGCCCGGTGAGATGTTTTTGCCATTAACGGAGGTGGAGGCGGCTATGGAGGAAGCCTGCGGTTCGGGTATTCTTTCCATTAACGGAGGTGGAGGTGGCGGCTTTGGAGGAAGCCTGGAGAACATGTGAGATGTCAGTACCCATGGATCACAAGAAAAACATGTAGAGGTCCAGTTTGGATATTGTTGCCATTAACGGAGGCGGAGGAGGCGGCTACGGTGGAAGCCTGGAGAGCATGTGAGATGTCAGTACCCATGGATCACATGAAGAACATGTTGAGGTGCGGTTCGGATATTCTTTCCATTAACGGAGGCGGAGGAGGCGGCTACGGTGGAAGCCTGGAGAAGAATAGAATAGTCCTATACCCATGGATCACAAGTAGACGTAGTTGGGCTCCTTTTCGAAGCCCATTCGTCTCTTGAATAAATTTAGCACCCAAATCATATACGATTGCCGAGTTGACACCCCGTATGTCTCGTTGGTAGAAATAGCAGGGGTTCCACCACTCAGCTGGCGGGAAGTAGTTACTGATTATATGAGATATGGCTTAGCTCCCGCCAAAACCGATAGCTCTGGGCTCAGGTTCTCCAAATGTGGTTATACGAATGTGTTCTGACAATGGTAGAAGACGAATATCTGCATCCTGCTTTGAATTAAAATTTGGGCTATTCTCAAAAACATGCACATGTGAACATGTTTTTGAGATGGGGGTGTGCCGTACGGCACAATCGACCGCCGAAATCGATGTTTTTTGCAATATTTTTTCTGCCCGAAATTGTAGAATTTCTGGGCTGGCCAGCAATGCATCTGAGTCGGACATCCCCACGTCCAGTGGCCGTCCGGATGTCGCTCACCTGGTAAGCGTGAGGCACCTGTGTCAACCTATGTGACTGGCGGCCTTGCAGTACAACACTCAAAGGCAGGGAATCACAATCTTTTTAAAATTTTTTCTCTACCACGTATCCGTCACAACTTATTACCTACACCGGTTACGGGTTTCAAGACCTTTCCAGTGCTGTGTACCCGTATACTCTGTTCCGTTCGATATCAACCAGTGTTCCTCACGAAAGAGTGCAAACGTCACGAGATACGTCGTCAAATTTGACTGTCTCGCCGAGCGGTCGCCATCCTGTACCGAATTTTCCACTCATTCCATTATGACGAATAAGCGCAGGCGCAACAGCAATCCGATCGTTGACGACGCAACCGTGCCAATTCTGCGCGAACCCGCTAGCCCTTGGGAGGATTCTAGTGACATGGGTACACGTCGAAACGTAGGTCGCGCCGCCCGCGAAACTACTCTCGCTGGCAAAGACTTCCTCCGCCTCTTGCTGGATTTATTCGCCCACTCAAGTTTCGCAGACTTGACGGACAAGCCGGGAGGTTTCACATACGCGGACCTTGGCGCTTGGGTTGCGCAGGGCACGGAAGAACAATTTGTGGCGCTGCAAGGTCGACTCAGCATGTCCTTCAGCGGTCGTTCGAAGAATGCTGGAGTCGAGGCGGATGTTGCCGAAATCGTCATGGCAGAGATGAACGTTGAGCGAGCCAAGCAGATTGTTCGTCTGGCATTACCCATTGCCGAGTTTTCAAGACAGGATGAGCGTATCGGGCAATGGGTTGAGCACTGCATCCTTTCTGGGATCGTGCCGCAGACCTTCCTTATTGGATGTAACATGCTTCCTTCGCCACTACAGGCGCCGCAGCGCGGGGAACCAAGCGCCTTCGTTCTTGCTCCACCGGAAACGTTCGAGGTATTGATGTATTTCCAAGCGTTGTCTATCATCCGAAATCACAACAAGAACCTGCCGCGTCGCCGAATAGGAGATGCGGCCGAAGAGGGGAACGAAGCCGCACGCGTCCCAGCCCATCGGAAAAGCACTAATCGAGCTTGTTACGTGGTTCAAGTTTTATACCATGCTTGGACCGATGTGGCCTACGCCGCAAAGTTTTCCAGCTTCGAAGAGTTGATGGCGCCGTACATCATTTTCGACAGCAGTGAGCATTGGTTTGACGTGCTCGATGAAGGTCTATTCGCACCGATGGAGCAGAAGCTAGATCTCTACCACAACAAAGCTCCCCTATCTCATCCTGATGGATATGGTGGAAAAGTAGAGACAAGAACCAGTGCGCAGCACAGTGCATTTAGGGACCTTGTGAGGAAGTTCTTCGACCGGTTGCAGTTTCTTATCGTCAACCCGGACCTGTACACCTGGCCGGAGTCCGACCGCTGGGGGGCACTGGAAATATACTTCTCAAGCGGAAATCCGGACAAGCTGCCAGCGTATTTTGACACCCTCGACGAAGACGTTATGGCTGTCCTCCGCCCGGCACCACAAGCCGCGGACGCAGAAAAGGTCCCCAAGCCGGTTGATGACACTCCCACTCGTCGCAACACAGGAGGGAGAGGTTTGGTTCCGTCGACAAGACACACAACCAGGCTTCAACTTGGACCTGGGAGGACCAGTCTTACTGCCCAAGGGCCGTCTCCCCCGTCACCGTCACCCCATGCGACAGAAGAGCAGGAAAGTGAAGGGCAGGCTCTCGCAAAGGACTTTCTTTCGAAAATGAGTCAGTATTGCCGGGTGTACGACGTCCCTTTCGAAGATTTGGTCAGTGCCGACGAGAGCCGAGAACACGTGCCCATCACGGGCAACGTTCAGCTCATTCTGACTGATCCGCCCTACAATGTTCGTCGTAAGAGGAACGATTCCAACTCTTCGTACGACAGGCTAACTGCAGAAGATATGCAGGCTAGCATCGAAGTGTTTGACGAGCTGTTGCGCCCCGGTGGCCACGGCATCGTGTTCTGCTCGGTTTTGCAGTTCTACGAATGGTTCCATTACTTGGAAACGTACAAAGGACCGCAGTCAGAAGGCCCAACCGATACTGCTGCCAGTGATGACGGGTCGGATGAAGAAGAGGTTACGTCCATGAATTCGGACTCCGAAGCATCGCAGCACAGTGGCGAAGAAAGTGCGGATGAGGAGGAGGACGAGGAGGAGGAGGACGTCGTTCGGAATTCAGTTTTCTTCGTTGACGAGGTACCTCTGTTGTTTGTCCGACTACCTGGGCACCTCTATCAAATGCCGGGGCGGAAGAGGTACCAACGCATGAACATGGCAGAGGTCGCTATCCACTTCTGGAAGCGAGGTGTTCCGTTCAAGACCGGAAGCGAGATGGTGGCCTATAGGAACCACGGATACATGGACGGCACGTACCCGGCGTGGTGCAACGTCACCATCAATATGCCCGCCATCGATTCGAATGAGATGGTGTGGCGAACAAGGAGCACAACCGGTGCTACGGTCAGAGTTCGTGCAGAGCAGAAGAGCGTCGCTCTCATGATGGAGTTGATCAGCCAGCATTCACAGCCTGGTGATATTGTTGTCGATCCATTCTCTGGCACTTTCGCAACGGGAAAAGCAGCTATGAGCTTGCCTGAGCACCGTGTTTTCGTCGGCAGTGACATGGACAAATTGTGTGTGGTACGATCGCTTCCAAAGCTGTGTGCAGTCATGTCACGTGTAATTCTTTCAAACAACACTGACATGAGGGTCACGACAGAAGCGAAACAGAGTGCTGAGAAGTTCTTGGCGTCCCCCTCTGTCACGATGCGTACGCAGAGGGAACGCAGGATCATCGAACCCCCACCTGGCCTTCCCCTGTACCAGAGGTTCCCGAAATATATTCGGCAGTACCTCTGGCAGCTGTGCCCAGAGTCGATTGCGTCGCGCGAGCACATGGAGAAACCGGTACATTATTGGCCACCTTCCCTGCGCCGCTGGTTGCAAACTGAAAACCCTCGCGTGATGCGGGCACACGATTGTGTTGCGAAAAAATTGAGCGTTCGACCATCGCTGATTAAGCATCCAAATGCAGGAAGAGGGCTCTTCGCTGAACAGACATTTAATGTTGGTGACGAAGTATGTGCATACTACGGAACTGTTGTGTACTCTGATATGAGCAAGGAGTCGATGAGGTTCGCGTACGGAGAGGGTCACATGGCGATAACGAAGGAAACATTCTTGATGTATGCTATCAAGCTGTATGCAACAGCGGAGGACGACGAAAACATCGAGCATCCAATTTGGATTGTTCCGGCTCCGTTCTGTTCGGCGCAGTTCATCAACGACCCGCGGTATTTGCGAGGTGAGGACACTCCGGCGGAAGACACCAGGCGGATGGCCAACGTCGAGTTTGTCGAGAACTACAGCAGCGGTTCGACGGGGAAGAAGCTCAAGGCGAAGGACCTAGAAAATCCGAAGATCATTGTAGTACGTGCAATCCGCGATATCCGTCCGGGGCAGGAGCTCTACGTTCATTATGGGACAGCGTTTAGAGCATGGAATTAGGGTCACGAAAGATGTTTTCATTTCGACTACAAATAAAGCTACGTTCCAGAGTTGAAGTATATCATATAATGCAGAATGTCCAGCCACCATTAGTCCAGGGTGAAACCTATTCGGCAGTACTCGCCTGTCAAAAACCAATCGTTCACACTCTAGGTGCACTTCGTCCGAGCAGTGAACCTGACTGCTTGGTTGCTGTTATGCGTGCAGATGCAAAATACAAGACCAAGTTGAAATGGACGCCCGGTGGATGTCCAGCTCAGTTGCATTGCTGTCCAGCCCAGAAATTCTACAATTCAGGGCAGAAAAAATATTGCAAAAAACATCGATTTCAGCGGGTCGATTGTGCCGTACGGCACACCCCCATCTCAAAAACATGTTCACATGTGCATGTTTTTGAGAATAGCCCAAATTTTAATTCAAATCAGGGTGTCTAATTTGGCCACAACGGCCCCAGGAACCGACCGCCGCCCCGAGTGGGGTTGTCACTGGCTTCTGTAAGCACTAACTGTAAGGCTAAATGGCGTCTGACAAAGGGTCAATTTCAGGCTCAATACGCCAGGGACAGGTCTTGGTCCTTGTTCCATCATGGTCCCACCCCACTCTCTCACGACCAACCTGAAATGCACGTCCGGTGGATGTCCAGCTCGATTGCACTGCTGGCCAGCCCGGAAATTCTAAAATTTCGGGCACAAAAAATTGTAAAAAATCAACGATTTCAGCGGGTCGTTTGTGCCGTACGGCACACCCCCATTTCAAAAACATGTTCACATGTGCATGTTTTTGAGAATAGCCCAAATTTTAATTCAAATCAGGGTGTCTAATTTGGCCACAACGGCCCCAGGAACCGGCCGCCGCCCCGAGCGGGGTCATCACTGGCTTCTGTAAGCACTAACTGTGAGGCTAAATGGCGCCGGAAGATGGGCCGATTGCAGGCTTCAAGCCTAAGTTATGCTAGGGAGAAATCTTCTTCCGTGTTTCATCATGGTCCCGCCTTACTCCCTCAACAGAAACACTACTCACCCATCACGTTACTCATATTCCGTGCACTTTATATTAGTAGTGAACCCGCCTGCTTAGTTGCTGCAATGCGTGGATGTAGGCAGCACACGACCAACCTGAAATGGACGTCCGGTGGATGTCCATCTCAGATGCACTGCTGGCCAGCCCAGAAATTCTAAAATTTCGGGCACAAAAAATCTTGCAAAAATCAACGATTTGGGCGGGTCGATTGTGCCGTACGGCACACCCCCATCTCAAAAACATGTTCACATGTGCATGTTTTTGAGAATAGCCCAAATTTTAACTCAAATCAGGGTGTTCCCCGGATAAAGGGGTGCTCGCAGCCGCCCCAAAAGCCGCCTAGCTTGACAGCTGTAATTTTAACACATTACACATCAAGGACACTGCCTGCTTCACGCCACCTCGTCAGGTTTCGAGAGCCCGACTCGGGCCCGTTCTGAACGGACACTCACATCTCGATTGCCTGTCTTGCATTCCAGCGGTCACGATAGGTGTGTACCTAACAAAATTTCGGTTGTATTGTGTTATTATTTCCAGCGATTGGCGTTCACGACCATTCTTCAACTTAACGTGAAACATACCATCCACATCACTCGAATACGTCAACGTCAACCATCTCTTTTCCTTTCCAACTCAACAACCATGGCGGATACGCATTTCAGCAGTTTGTTTTCAACGGTTTGCGGCGATCAAGTGAGCGCGTCAGCGGAGTCGCGCGGACTCAAGCGCGGCGTCGATGTCGACTTGTTTGCGGACGTGGACGGTGCGGCTGTGCATATTGGGACGGCTTCGGTGAGCACTGCTGGTGGCGATGTTGGCCTTCCGCGCACGCTGCACAACCACAAGCTGCCGGAAACCGACGAGGCCGACTATATCGTCGTGCGCAACATTGCGACTAAGGACAAGTTCAAGGACCTCCCGTTCCCGTACATGTTTGATGGCGCCGAGGGACCGCCGGAGACGATGGGTGGAGCATACGCCGCGGCGTTTTACCCTTGGGATACTCGGATGATGCGCCCCGCTGCGGAGGATGGCTCTAGCGACATTCGTACCCCTGCTGCAGCGTCAAACTTCAACGCAGCGACGAACCAGGCCAGCTCGGGACGGATGCCCAGTACCGGTCCAGCAGGCGAAATCACTGGTTCGGGGGGTACGAAGCATCCAGCACGCTCCGTCCCGGTTTCGGGAGGCACGAAGCGCCCTGCTCGCTCTGCCAGAGCCTCCAGTGGAGGCACGAAGCACCCTGCTCGCTCCAACGTCACCGAAGCTACTACGCAGGACGTAACCGAGGTGGACGACGAACCGGAGGTGGCGGAAAGCATTCGTGAGCAGCAGGGGACGCAAATTATGGTGCCCAAGTTTGTGACGTCGGATTACGTCGGAGAAGGAGCGACTGTGTTGGTGAGGCAGCTAGTGGAACCGGCCGTGACCCTTCGCGATGTCAAAGAAGACCACGTGGAGGACCTGCGCAACAATATGTTGGCGGTGGGGTATGTGAGCTCTTCGCGTATCACTGTGACGGTGCTGAGGTCGCAGAACACGCATTTGTCCGCCGACACGCGTCTGTTCCAGAATGGCAAATTCCATGCCAATGCGAACGTGACCGTGATCGACGGACTGCATCGTCTCAATGCTATGCATAGCATTGCGGATGACTTCACGCGCCTCACCCGTATGCACAGAACCAAGCTGCCACAGGAGGCAAACCGCTTGCGCTGGGTTACTCAGCCTCTGGATGTGTACTACCTTCGCCGCAAGGACGACAGTGATCTCCAGCCTCATGAGATCATCCACAAGAGTGCAGAGTCGAACCATACGACTGGGACGCAACTGACGGAGCGCTCCCTGGTTCGAATCTTGTCGTCCATCCAGCAGTTCATCCGTACGATTGCTGTTGCAAACAACGTGGAAAACGCTGGCGACTTGCGTGAGTCTGATGTCATCCGAACATTGTTCGAGGCGCAGTTCATGGGGATGATGAATTCGACGAACACGGCTCGGCGGTGGACGCGTTTGGCTATAGCAACGCTGAAGCATCCTGTTCTCGACGACGTGTTGCGTGAGCTGAACAATTCCGAGCGCCGCAACGAGATTGGGATAACGCACCTGGACCACAAGATAGTGCGCGAGTTGCTGGAAGAAAACTTTGTCTTCGTCTTGCGTGGTCTTTCGGAGTACTTGAACCCTGCTCATGGCGGACGTCCGGATGGACGCTTTGACGTGAACGACTTTTATACATACGTCCGTCGCGTGACTGCAATAGCAAATTCTCTGTACGCTGCGTTTGGGCGCCCAAAGAGTATTATGCGCAAGTCATTTCTGAGCACAGAGATGGCAATTGGGTCGGTTAAGCAGCCGAAGGAGTTGCAATGGCATCTCACCAATGCCATTGCAATGTATAGAGGGGACGACCGGAGCAGTGAGGTTCGAATGCGACGGAGAACCACGCGTTTACAGGATTTGGAAACGAACTTGAAAGAGTTTTTCAATCCGACATTGAAGAAGAAGACTAAGGCTCGACGCAAACGCCGCCCTTCTGCTGCCAATGTGAGACTCACTCACAAGAAGCAGCGGAATGTCGAACATGAGCCTGCTTCGCATGGCATCCGCCGCCGTTCACAGCGACTTCGCTCGACGGGGAGCACACGCCTCGAGGAAGAAGAGCCGGTTGTGGTACAACAATCCGCCGGGGAAGAAGAGCAGGCCGTTGTTGATAAACCCACCGATCAACAACAAGCCACTGCTTCCGGTGATGAGGTTGACGAAGACTCCGCCCGTTCCCCCGATTCTGCCGTTGAGATTGTCCCCCAAGATAACCAACGTGCTGGTGCGACTCCCTCCAACCAAGAATCTGTCCATACCGCTTCGGACGAGGAAGACAAACAGGGTGCAGACGAGGGCCAAGTCGAAAGCAAGGGGGTCCGCGAAGTGACAATTACATTCACTGTTCCGGAAGGAGTGGAAGTCGATGAAGACGGTTACATCGTTCGTGACTCTCCTTCTGAAGACGACCTCCTCTTCGACGACCGTATGCCGTCTCTTCCTGACGATTTCGAAGACCGAGCCGAAGGGCATCATCTGGCGCAGCGTCCCGCGGATGTCATCGCATCGGTGAGGGTTGGCTGTCTGCCCCCGATTGAGCTCAGGTTGTTATTGGAGAGTGTGGAAATCGATGAGGAGGGCAGAGAGGTGAGGTATTTGAAGCAAGTGGCGATGGACCCTGTGTTTGAGGGGCTGCATATTCCGGAAGAACATCGGGCTCGTGTGCTATTCGAAATCGATCACGTCTATCCGATGTTCTTCGCAGCGTGGAAGATGGCTGCCAAGGCGATGTGTGAGCCTACATCGACGTTTCTACCCTCGAGGCTGGACTTCGCTCAGGTTGCGCGAATGTCTACAAGCTGGAAGGATTCGTATGAGGCCGGCACTGGTATGGCGTACTTCCACAATTGCCGAACGGAAATCAACGAGCGAGGGTATACGGTGATGCACAATTTCGCGGATGTAAGCTACCTAGATGCGTCGGACAAGTTCCCATTTGACTTGGGTCTCATGGAAGAAATTCCTAACCAGGAATTGTTTCGGTACTTTTTGGAACGTGGGAGGGGGAGCAGGTGCACAAGGACCCTGGGAACCGGCAGCTGTGGAGTCCCATTGTCAATACGGGGGACGATGAAACAGACGAGAAGAACCGGAATGAGGGGAGGGCTCGCTTCACGTCTACGCGCCACTGCCTGGTTGACTATGCCGAGAACGATGAGACGCATATCGACCGGTTCAAGTTTGTGACGCGGCGAGCCCTGCTGGATGTGTGGTTGGGAATCCTTGTCCGGCTGACAGGGCTGGAGGAGTGCGGTTTACCGGGAGAAAAACTTGTCATGCCGGCATCTGGGGGACGGTTTTTGATAACGGGAAAGGGGTGTCCTCGGCAGGTCCCACACAATGATTTCCCTGTTCCTCCTCGCGACCGCAAAGATCAACTTCCGGGTTACTTTGTTATTGCCAACGGAGATGACCCATTCCCTATCTGGGTGTGTCCAGGGTCCCACAAGTACGTCTTTTCCAAAGCGCTGGAATTAGATATGTACGCCAAGACGATGAAGCTGAAGAAGGTAATCGTTCCGCCACGTTCAGTCTTCATCGGTCACGGCCATGTACAACATGCCGGGGCAGGGCATGTCGACAGAGTTGTGTCACACACGACAACGAGGTATCACACGTATTTCAGGAATGCGTCGTATCCGATTCCCGACAATGTTTCGTTTGGTTTCATCAGGCGGTTGGGATTCGAAGAAGAAGTCATCGCCAATGCTCCGCGCCGGTCTGCAAGGCAAAGTCAACCGGCACCTGTCAATGTTCGCCACAAGACAGTTGTTCCCATCCCGGTCAAGAAAGATGGTAGGCCGAAGACAGGGCAGCTCCGAATGATGCGGATGAAGACGACAGAACCTCGCAAGGATGTAATGCACACACCGAGTGTGGCCCCGGTAGTGCCTCTTCTGCCGGGACAACCTGGATATCTAGTTCACTATCATAGTGAGGACGAAGAGGAAGAACAGTTTTCCGACGGCTAGATATCTTAACAACAACTACTTTAGCAAACAATTATCGAGAATATAATCATCTCCTTTATCACTTTCAATCTATGAACCTACTATAATGCACTTCCGTTCCATGCTTTCAAACTAGATTGTCCATTCCCTAGTGGGTTGGAGCATGATTCCAGGACGATTCCCTCACATCTCTAGACTCGATGGTCTATGCTAGAAATAGCAGAACAATTGGGTTTATACGTGCTTCATCGCCAACTTGCTTCTGGTAATGGCTGGACGTGCACGATACACGATCACCTGAAATGGACGTCCGGTGGATGTCCAACTCAGATGCATTCCTGGCCGGCCCAGAAATTCTACAATTTCGGGCACAAAAAAATATTGCAAAAAACATCGATTTGGGCGGTCGATTGTGCCGTACGGCACACCCCCATCTCAAAAACATGTTCACATGTGCATGTTTTTGAGAATAGCCCAAATTTTAATTCAAATCAGGGTGTCTAATTTGGCCACAACGGCCCCAGGCACCGGAACCGCCGCCCCGAGCGGGGTCATCACTGGCTTCTGTAAGCACTAACTGTAAGGCTAAATGGCGCCTAACGATGGGTCGATTCCAGGCTTCAAGCCTAAGTTATGCTAGGGTGACATCGTTTCCCCTGTTCCATCATGGTCCTGCCTTACTCCTCCACGACAAACACTACTCACCCATCACGTTACTCGTATTCCGTGCACTTTGTATGAGTAGTGAACTCGCCTGCTTAGTTGCTGCAATGCGTGGATGTAGGCAGCACACGACCAACCTGAAATGGACGTCCGGTGGATGTCCATCTCAGATGCACTGCTGGCCAGCCCAGAAATTCTACAATTTCGGGCACAAAAAATCTTGCAAAAATCAACGATTTGGGCGGGTCGATTGTGCCGTACGGCACACCCCCATCTCAAAAACATGTTCACATGTGCATGTTTTTGAGAATAGCCCAAATTTTAATTCAAATCAGGGTGTCTAATTTGGCCACAACGGCCCCAGGCACCGGCCACGGCCCCGATCGGGGCTATCACTGGCTTCTGTAAGCACCAACTGTAAGGCTAAATGGCGTCTGACGAAGGGTCAATTTCAGGCTCAATACGCCAGGGACAGGTCTTGGTCCTTGTTCCATCATGGTCCCGCCCCGCTCTCTCACGACCAACCTGAAATGGACGTCCGGTGGATGTCCAGCTCGATTGCATTGCTGGCCAGCCCAGAAATTCTAAAATTTCCGAAAAATCAATTTGGTGGCCCAGCATCTCCTGTGCCGAAAATTCCCGCACTCAGTTCTGATATACGTCTAGACGTGTTTCCCACTTGTACGCATCAGGGAAGGCGTCACGGAAGGTTGACACTACGCTACTTGTGTACCGCGTCGTCTGAAATAGCGAGTAGTGTTTGTTGTATAGTTGTGGAGTATGCGTCTAGTGGTTTGTAAAGCTTGCAGAACGGGATAGGGATGTGGGTGGCCCTATTTTATGAATACATGAGTACCAATATTCAGGGTTGACAAAGCGGAAAGGCATAGGCTCATACATGTTTGAGATTGCATAGTAGAGAAATATTTTCATCGAAATTTACATGGAGCTGATGGAGGTTGTGGAACGATAGTTCGTTAGACGTAGTAGCTGGTACGAGCCAGTGGACACGCTGTCCTTACGAAACGAAACGAGCAGTCCACCCGCTGGTGTTTGACTGTATTGTTAGAACGGTAGAAGGTAGAGTGGTTAGCGAGTAGACACGAGCGTCACGACGCAACAATCCACGCGAGGGATTACGTTAGCACACGAGGTGGTACGTCACCGAGCGCTCTCGACCAAGCCCGGAGGCACTACACGCAATCAGCCTTACGTGCGGCGATGGGTAGGGAGTACGCAGCTCGACGGAGACGAAGCCTCGTTAGGCCAAACGTAAACGTAAACGTAGAAGTCAGTCGTAGACTAGAGCGTTGTCGATCGTTGTCTTGTCCCCTTTCCCTCCCGGCACGATGCCAATACCTATATGGCCACGATGGCATCGCTTTACAGTGTAAACACTGTTCGTAACGTCCCCGAATGGGAAAGGACCTTGTGGGTCACACGTAGGGACCCGTGGTCCGTTGGCCGTTGCCAGTACGTTCGTTGCACACGTGTGCCGGTTGCGCGCGCGCATGCGCCAGCAATGTTCGTGCATTGCTGTCGCCGGTCGGTCCGCCGAAATTCGAATTCCGCGGAAAAACGTAAATATTTGCAATTTCGGAATTGCCACGTATACTACACAGCCCCACCCCACACGTGGACGTCCCGGCCACGCGAGGCCCTTCAGGACGCGCCTGAGACACGGGGCCGTGGCGCCTTTTCGGGGTACAACTGCGGACGTGGCAGTTGTCCCGAGAAAATCTCGTTTAAACGTACGCGGCCCGGTTGGCTGATCGAATCGCCACGGCGCCGGAGCGCGCGCGTGCGCTCCGGCTCTTTCGTAATCATCGCGGCCCGCCCGTTGGCGTCGCTCCGTGGTTAGTCGTAGGCCTCGTAGGCTTTTAGCATCGAGCTGCTTCGTAAACCTTCGTTTGTTTCTTTGCGTAATCGCATGGCTCCGTTGAGCTTCGTAATACGTGTTGGCAGGTCGTCTGCAGCGGGGGAGGGGTTAGCGTTAAGCCCCTCCCCACAATTTTTTTGTTTGTGGCGTCTACCCCGTCGGGTGTCGTATGGCTTACGTAGCCCGTGCTTCGAGTTCGCGGCGACGCGTGCCCGTTGGCAGGTTCGTAGCACACGCAATTATTCGGCAAAGCGGCGGCGCGTAGCGGCGGCTTTTCACTGCGAGTGGTACGTTAACCTCGATCATAGAGCCCGTTGGCGTGCGCATCATTTAGTAACTAACTCGAAAATCGTTTCCACCGTCGTTTCTCGTTCGGATAACCCCGTCGGGTGTCGAATTTCGTTGAGCATTCGAGCTCCTTAGCGCGTAGCACATCGGTGCCAATTTTAATTTTGCTCCGATGAGCTTGGCGGAAAATTCGTCGAACATCAGACCGACGCGCACGTGAGTCGGTTTGACGTTCTACGCCGTGGCGTGTACGCAGTAATTCGTCGCAGTACGTTGCGGTTTCGTTGACAACGTGGTGGCCGGCGGGCTTGGCTTTTCGTATAGCCGGACGTCATTAGCGCCGTCGCGCTTCGCGTTGCCGCGGCTTCACGTTGGCCAGTGGCGTATCATTTTGTAACTATCTCGGAGTTCGTTTCCGCCGTCGTCCCTCGTGCGGATAACCCCGTCGGGTGTCGAATTCCGTTGAGCATTCGAGCTCTCTGGCACGTAGCACGTCGGTGCCAATTTAATTCGCTCCGGTGAGCCGGACGAAAATTCGCTAAGCGTCAGGCCGACTCGCGCGTGAGTTGGCTTGACGTTTCACGCCGTTGCGTGTACGCGGCAGTGCGTCGTGTTCCCTAGACAACGTTTTGCCGGCGGGCTTGGCTTTTCGTATAGCCGTTAACGTTATTAGCGCCGTCGCGCTTCGCGTTTGCCGCGGCTTCACGTTAGCCGGTGGCGCAATCGTTGCGATAGTCCACTTCGCGTGGTAGCGACGTTCGCTGCGGCGTCCGAGGAGCGTTTCGTTAGCTCATTCGTTATGTGGGTGTGACGTGCACCTGGGCATACGTAATGCTCGCCCTCTACGCCGTTGCGTAATTTCGTTTATTCGCCTTGCGAACCCGACGGGGACGCGATTGACGGGGTCGTTTTCGCATGCCCGCGGGCGTTTGAGGCTCCTCGTGAGCCAAGTTCGTCGGCAACGTTGCCTTCAGCTGTGCCGTTTACGTTGGCTACCGCTTGGACGCCGTTGCGTATTCGTGTTTCGTTACGTGCGTTCGACTGGCCGGCGGGCTTTTCGCTTCCGCGCGTCGTTCGTTATGCCCGCGTGGCAGGACACCGTTGTGTCGTTCCGTGGTTGCCGTACGTGGCTACCGCGTTCGGCGTCGTGCCTCACGGTGGCGATACGGTTCGCCGCCCGTCGTCGCGGCCTCGTTGGCTCGTCGTTCGCACGCTTTACTCGCGCGTTTCGTGCGCTGAGACTCGTTGGTCTAATTCGTCGGCTAACGTATAGCTTCGTTCCGCTTCGTGCGGGAGTTTCGTAACGAGGCCGTTGCCATCTTCGTTGGGGACGCGTCCGTCCTACGTCGTTTCTCCGCCTTCCGGCGTCACGTTGCCGTTAGCTCGCGAGCTGTTTGGCGTTGACCTCGTTGGTCGATGCGACTCGTTGTCAGCGGTTGTCCACGGGACGTACGATGGCTCACGTGACATGCCGAAATTACGAAATTTTCGGGGCACGCGTGTCCCGAGATTTGGCCGGATTAGCCGCACTGTAATCGCCCGATTTTTCGTACCGTGCGTCCATGGCCCGCTGGCCCACGTATAATTTTTCACGCGAAAAATCTGACGTGTTGTCCGTCCGTGGCCCGTGGTGTCGTCACCTTTGCCCGTGGGACGGTCAACACTGTCGAGCCAGTCGTGGCTCTTCACATCGTGTGAATCGTCCGCGCGTGGACTCGTCGTCCAATCTTTCGTTGGCGCTCGTGCCTCCACCATCGTATGGTGTCGAAAACGAAAAGAGCGACGGCTCTAGCACGCATCGCGCCCCCCCAACGCAAGGGTGGACGTCCCGGCCACTCGTTGTGCCTTCGCTTCTCGTTCGTGCGGCTCGTCGCCTTCGTTTGTTGCATCGTGCAACGTCGCGCACGCGTGCGCTTAACCCGACGCTCGTGTGCGTTTTCGGGCCGTCGTGGCCTTTCACGTTGTTGCTCGTCGCACGCGTGCGAAGTATCGAGAGACGCTCTCTTCAGATACGTTCCGGCGGGGCTCCCACGTAGGGTTACGATACCCGACCCACTTCACGAGGAAGTCTAGGGTGCCGTCATCGTTTACGCGATGGTTTAGTAGGTCGTCTACTACATACGCCGGACCATCGCGGTTCTTGTCGAGGTCTGCCTCGGTGGCATCGTATGGCTCCGGCGGGGGCGCGTTCGCCGGCGTTGGCGCGTACGCAAACCGGTCCGAGTTGACACGTTCAACTACGTCTCCTCGTTGGATGACGAACGTTCGTACGTCGTTACGTAGTACGCGGAACGGTCCCAACGCGTGGTTGCCGAGCTTCGTGCCCTTCGTGGTCCCGTCCGTCGGGTCGATGAATACGTATTCTCCCGCGCGGATGTTTCGATTCGAGACACGGACTCGCTTGTCGAAATTTCGTTTGTAACGTGCCTGCGCGGCCTTCAGCGTTCGATACGCGTTATCCATCGTTGTGGCGAGCTCACGAACGTAAGTGGCTCGCCCTCCCCGTCGGGTAGTTCGCGGTTCGTTACCGACGTGTGTAGCGCCAACGGTGGCGGTGGATTCGTGAGAATCAAATCGAAGGGCGTCGTGCCCGTGCTCGAATGCACATGCGTGTTGTACGCAAACGTTAACGCCGATGCGTATCGACCCAGTCGTTCTGGTTTTCGTTCACGTAATTGCGTAGCATCGCCAGGATCGTCTGTTGTAGCGCTCCACCTGCCCGTTCGTTTGGGGTGGTACGTCGACGTAAAGACGTTCGTCC